>JANIJG010000030.1:0-20018 GCA_024611175.1 Megaceryle torquata | reverse complement strand
GTTGGGGGCGTGGTTGGGGAGCGGGATTATGGGGCGGGCTTAGGGTTATGGGTTATGGGGCGGGGTTAGGGTTAGGGGGCGGGGTTAGGGTGGGGGGGCGGGGGGAGGGTGTGTGGGGGGGGGGAGGGGGCGGGGGGGGGGGTGGGGCGGGGGGAGGGGCGGGGGGCTGGTCGGGTGCTCTGCCCTGCCTGGCGTAGCCCTTCTCCTCCCACGGGCGGCCCCGCTCCCGCCCCCGGCGCGGCAGCCTCTTCAGCCCCGGGGGCGTAGGCGGCGGCAGGGCCGATGGTGGCGGCAGGGCAGCAGCGCTGGCGGGTGCCGGTGCTGTTGGTGGTTTACGTGAGCTATGTGGGGCTGGGAGCCAGCGTCCTGCGAGCGCTGGAGCGGCCGGCCGAGGTGCAGGCGGCCCAACATCTCCTCCAGCAGCACTGGGAGCTGCTCGGCAACCACACCTGCCTGCCGGGGCCGGCCCTGCAGCAGTTCATCGAGGTGAGCTCGAAGCTCTGCCGGCACGGCAGCAGCGGAGCAAAGCAGCCGCCCGGCTGGGAGCTGCCGGAGCATGCGCTGCCTTCGTCCCGGGACGGTGGAGGCGGTAACGGCAGCAAGCTCTCCTCTTGACTGCAAGTAATTTAAAACCAAGCTAAAACTTTCCTATCTGTATCTCTGCGCACGCATAATCCTGGCGCGAAGAAGCTGCCCGCGGCGTGAGGAAAGCTTTCCGCTTCTGCGGCTTCTTCCGAGCAGGAGCCGGGTTGCTCTGTGCCTCCGGGCACGTTGGGCTTTCCTGAGTTTATCACCGAGTATTTCGGCGGTGTTTTTCTTCTGCTGATAGAGTTTCCTTTGTCCTCCCCCGAGTTGTGGCGTTCTCGAAGCGCCGCGTTCTAACGGAAGAGGCAGCAGAAGTTCCCCATTACTTGATAACCACCCGGGGTTACGTGCAGGTGGTTTTGTTTCGATGTAGAATTCGGTTAGAATGAGTTATAGTCTGTGATATCTTGCAAGTAATAAATTCTAATAGAAAGAATTTGCTGTGGTAAGTTTCATTGATGGTTATACTATGGCCAAGGTTTTTTGGGATTTGTTATTGAAAGGGAAATACAAAATCCTAGTAACACAATACGTCATAAAAAAAGTTTCTGAGGATATTTGTAGAAAGGCTGCAAAATGTAACACAGGACCGAATGTAATCTTATTACAAGTGGATGCATTTTATGATAAAGGTATGAGCAAAGTGGGATAAATGGGTTCTTTCTTTGCTTAATTTTTGTCTGAAAAAAAGAAAAACTTACAATATTGAAGCGACTTGAATATTTACCCAAACCACTGTCATTCCATATGTGCTAGTGGTTGAAAATGAATTGCTTGCTTTTGTCCATCTGCCTCGAACAGATGTAACCAACTGAACAAAAAACTATTTTTTTTTTTTTGGTAAAAGCAGTGTTTGGTGCTGACTGAAACTAACAGCTGGCCACCAGAGTTCAAAGGACCTAAAAGGGACTTGAATAAGTATTTCCAGTTTGGGTAGCATTGCTTGGTGGTTTTTTTTTTTTTTTCCTTGGTTTGGCTTTTTTTTCCAGTAGAGAAAAACAAAACCCATCGAATACATAATTCTACTGGGATTTCCACCAAGGCCCTGTCAGACAAAATTATGCTGGTAACCTGTGTCTTTTCACTCTCATCCCTTGCCTCTAGATGGTAAATTTTCTGTGGCAGTCAGTAGTACATCGAAGATATGATACAGATTTAGCTACTGTTGTGTCTGCTTTTATTATTTAAATGTGTGCCCTGTGTACTGCTCTAGCTGTCTAATACATAGTCATAAGTGAGAAATACATGAGAGATCAGTCTGGCACTTCATAAAGTCAGGACTTAGCTGACCTTCATTCAACACTGGTCCACTGAACAGTGAGTGCTAGGCATGGCTCCTGCCCTCGGGTTGAAAGGGTTTCACTTGATGAATGACAAGGATATGATAGTAGTAAAGAGAAGATTATTACAATTTAATAGGTAGAAAGGTCTTTCTGAGGTGTTTCTGATGGCTTGTTTTACTGTAGGGTGACCTCTACTAATTCTTGATACTGTCTGATAGTCAAGGGAATAGGACAACTGTCCAAATATCTTTGGACCAGATGCTATTATAATTAATATGCCATGCAAGTACTTGTGACCCAAGTGAGCTCTAGATGAGGAAGCTACAAAGAAATTTTCTTTTTACAGCATGTCTGCTTTGAGAAACCATAGCTTGAGTTTGAATGGCTCTCACTTAACTGTGAGAGAAATTAATCTTAAACAGATAATCCCCAGGATTGCTTCTTTCCTACACTCTTTTCTATTTTCCTCTGTAGCAATTGCTTGGATACTCTAAGTGTCCTCAGAAAGAGGTGTTTTTTTTTTTTCTGGGCAGTAAATTATCATAGTAAACTGCACATAGTTTATCAGGCAGTGTCATCACTGGCCCTCTTCAGATAACAAACTTGTGTTCTAGATACACAACTGATTATTTGCTAATTAAGACAGACATATAAAGAGTGTTTGTGAGAACATAAAGCAGTGTGTGAATTTTAATTGCTTTGACATTACTGGCAATTCCTCATTGTTTTCTTACAGATCTTTCATCCTAGATAATTTGAAACTCTGTTTATTTTAAGTATATAGGGGCCAATATGGAATAAAATCCTAGTTTGCTAAGCAATGTACAAACATCATTTTACAACCTGTTTATCACTTAGTTCCTAGTTACCAACCGGGAGTGGAAATCAGCTGTTCCAGCCCTTGCACAGAAGGAGAGCAATATGGACCTCCTGATTTGAGGAGCTAGGAGGAGAGCATGGTGTGAGGGTGAATAGGAGGAAAGACAGAGGCTATGCTGTGGTAGCTAGATCAGTGAATTCTCATTCACTAATTTCTATGGCTCTGATGCTTTTCAGCAAAGAATTAATTTTTGCATTAACTAACAAAAGACAGAAAGGTGATGGAAATAGGAGACCAACAAAAACTGAATGGCAGAGTAGAAAGTGTGTAAGATCTGCAGTGTTGGGTTCCTGCTTCCCACAGCTGTTTGTGGGTTGGTTGTGGGGTTTTTTGGGTTTATTTTGTTTGTTTGGTTGTTTTTTGTTGTTGTTGGCTTTGGTTTTTTTGCTTGGGCAGACTGGCTGCCTCTTCCCTTGTGGAATACTGAACAGTTCTATATTCCCCAGATAGAGTAGCTTGTGTGAATGTTTTATGTATAAGCAAACAAAAAAGGGCATCTTAAATTGTTTATACATAAATATGTGTTTATGTATATAGGGAAGACTGATTTGCATTTTTCTTGGCTTTCATTACTTAAACTTAGAACAAGGACAGCGTAAGGGACAACAGAGGGACTCTGGCCCTCTTCCTCTACTGTATATACAGTAACATCTATTCAAGGAATGCATAAGTTTGGTTTTGTTGACCTATCTAACCTAGGCAATTTTTCTGATGATGTATATAGTTTGTGATATGAATGTGATCATCAGGAATAAGATCAAGAGCAAACTATTCCTCAAAAGCTGCTAGACAGCATACAAAGAGGGCAGTATCTGGCTTTTTGTAAATATGGTGGTGGTTTTCACATGCCAGAATTACTGGCTGTGAGATCACATCGTAGGAAGCTCTCAGTGATAAGATTTGAAGATGGAAACAGATGCAGTGAAAATAAGGCAGGTTTCAGGCAACATACTCTCAGTACAGTAAAGAACAATAACTGGACTCAGCTGGAGGAAAAAGTATGTAAGAGTCTGTGTCCAGGCAAAAATTGTTGGTTCCAGAGAATCACCATGATGCATTTCTAGTGCATAACTCTGTTTTACTGCCTATGTTAAGAGTAAATAGCTCTGCTCCAGCTGAACTGTCCTGCAAACACGCTCCTCTTCCCCAATCATTTTCAGTGGTTACAGGCACCAGAGCAGCTATAGCTACTGTACTTTTCAGTGTCTTTAGTCAGATGATTGGCCCTATGGCCAAGCTTGAGACAGGCTGTGTTGAAGCACAGAAAACTAACACTGTGTTTTCTGTGTAGGGCTGTTACTATGATACCCTTTTCATGCTGCTCTTTTTTTGTTGTTGTTGTTAATTAGTGTATTTAATATGTTCTATCCATTTCCTATTATTGTAGACACATAATGCTATTTAAACCCACTTACTTGCTGTCTTGGTTTTGGCTAGGATAATGTTTATTTTCTTCCTAGTAGCTGCTAGAGTTTTGTGTGGAAGGAAAAAATGAAAGCTGTGCTAAATAAGATGACTTTTTTTGTCCAGCAAGATTTCAGGTGTAGTGAAAAGGACCTAATTCTAAAGGGCAGGCCATAAACTGAAAGCCTGCAGGTGTATCTAGATAACATTATCTTCAGTGTCAACAGCTAGAGCTACACAGAGTTTTAGTGCATGTTTACAAGAGCAATGAGATCCCATGTGACTGAAAGATCCTCATCACTGCACTGACATTGAACCAGCAGAGATTTGTGCCAGCTGTCAGGATGTACACCCCTTCAAATACAGTTTGCTAAAATCATCTTGCCCACAGATGATGCAGCAGGGAGTGACTTCTAAGGGGCGAGCTTCAAAGATTGCTTCTTGGTGATAAGGGATGTTAAGGAACAGCTTTGTCTTTTGGTTTTGTGGAATAGTGATGTTTGTATAGAACCCACTTAAGTCAAATGTCCATTGGCTTGTCACAGATGAAATAGCATTGATCCCTTGTAACCATTCCTTGCAATTTCCTTCTTAACAAAATGCACTACTGTTTTCATGAAGTTATAGCCAGTTTGTTCTTCTCCAGACCTATTAAAAAGAACTCTGGGTACCTTACCAAAAGTGTGCTTCTGTGTTTATAAATAGCATACCTTTGACAGAAGTTCTTAAAGAGGAAAGTAAGGCAGTAGGCATGTAGTACTCTGTAAGGCAATAGACTAGTATTATATTATTGGACTTTTTGGAAAGTGAGAATACCATCTGATGAACTGTTGTCTCTGGTTAGTAAATTCATTTCTAGGTCTTCTGGTCGATGTTGTAGCATCTAGTACCTGTGTTCAAAAAGAGAAGGTGGAAAAAGCACAGAAACTTATTTATATGCCTCTGTCTGAAGAGACGTGTTATTTGATATTAAATTTTAAGTTACAGCTGTTCAGGCTTGGTAAAAAGTAACAAGTAAGGAAGTGTAGCAAGCTGGAATAAACTGATAACTGTCTCAACCTGTCCAACCAGGAATGTTTGACACACTACTAGCAGTGGCTACCTAAGGACCAGGGAGGTGCCCTCTAAAAGAGAAATGGTAATTCTTGCCAGTTGTTTGAAGATGTGGGTTACTCTTGCAGGTACTTATTCATTATAGTCTATCCTTTTAAAATGCAACTACAGGAAAAATAACTACTACAGAAAATGTCTCAGTTTTGCAAGGATGATGCAATGCAACCTGCTCTGCTCTGTTCTGTAGATGATGTAGGCAGTTCCTTTTAGTGGACCCTACTTCTTTCTGTTGCAGCCCAGCAGTGATATTTCTATCACTGGGATTTGGGAAGCAACTGGAATTCAGCCATGCTTTGTCCCATGAATCATGCCACAGATTTTTCCTTGATATAAAAGCTTAATTTTCAGAACAAGTACTAGTGGCTTACCATAACATTAGTTGCAGCATTACTGTACTTCAAGAGAAAAGGTGAAAGATGTAGTGAAGACTAAGTCTAGATATATTCTAGAAAACATAACGCAGAACTAGCTGCAGAGTAAAAGTGCTTGTGCTGGTAAGGTTCTTTTAGTTTAGGGGGAACTTGTACTAATTATGTTAGCAAACATGGTTGGGGGTATTTACTTGATCAACTCTTGGGTTATTCAAGTGATATGAAGGTAAAAAAACCCTCTGAATTCTGTTAAATGCACCTTGTGCCCGTTCTCCTTTTGGTTAAAATTCAGATAAGTTTCCACTCCAGGCAAAGACAGTGGATGAGATATCAGGGCTGGGAAAGATATGATTCATAATCTATTTTGTAATTATTTTGAAGTTAATTGACCTTTGTCCTTGTAATCTGTGACCAGGGTTAATGTTAACTGGTTTCTTTTGATTTATAGCTGGTATTCTGTGAGACAGAAATGAATGTTTATATACTAACATTGCACAGAATTTCCAGGGCGTGAGGTTTATATGTTCTCATTAATCTAAATGGTAGTTTGGTGCTTTGGGAACACCTCCTTTCCCTCTTTGATAGATTGTGAAGGTGAGGAGAGCAAGTGTCTGAAATGAAACAATTTTCAGGCATGTACCATCTGTAAAAGTTGATGGGTTTTTTATATATGAACATGTAAACTTCAACTAAACTTGTGAAGTTCAAGTAAACAATAAAACACACACACCAAAACAAACAAACAAAAACAAAACCTAATAGACAATATGGATAAAGGAGTTCTTTTGAGAGTGCAATTCAGTCACACTAGGCTTTGATTTGTACTGGGATATAACCATGTAACACAAACTGTCCATTTGAAAGCATTAGCTTATGATGTTTCTAACTGAAACTTCAGTTTGTAGTTGAGCAAAACAGAGCTGGAGGCCCTGTTTGGGTATTCTGAGCATGTTTTATCACAAAGGTAACGGGATAAACATCTACATTTAAATACACTACTTTGGATGGAAGTCAAGTTGCCTTTTTTTTTAATTGCTAGCTATGACACTATTTGACCCTGCAAGCAGGCTTTTCATGGTGCTATCAAGAAACAAAACAGCCTATTTGATGAGAAAATGTGTCAGCCTGAAAAAGTTTCAGTGACTCGTGAAGACGTAAGAATCTAAAATATCCTAATTTATAAAATCTTCGGCAATTACACAGTTCCTATAGAAACTTTTATCTACATTTTAAAATGGTGTAAGCATTGTCAGCTAAAGTAGTAGTAGCTGTGAAAGGTAAATTATTATAACTTTAGGGGAAGAGGAAATAAGTGCAGAGAAGTGTAATTACTGAATGTTTTGTAGCTTGTCTGTCAGTAAAAACAAAAGTGGAACTGAGTTATGTCTTACATCTCTTTATGACTATTTTAACTACTTACCTGTTCCCTTCCTCTTTGTTATGGCTTAGGGTCAGGGCAGCTCTTTAGACCTATAATAGATGCTCTCTGTCAAGTCCACTCGCTCCCCAAAGGGGAAGAAAAAGGGAATAATGGAGAGAGACTTAGATTAGAAAAAGAACAACTTTAATGAAAATAATAATAATAAAAATGGAATACATACATACAAAACCAGTATTGCACCCAACCCCCCTGATAGCAATTGCATCACTGTCACCGCTGATGCTGCAGAGAAGGCATTGGGAAAGTCCCAGACTGGGCCCAGCAGCAGACAGTAACTGTGGTCAGGAGCTGGATTCTGGTACTGGATTCAGAAACGCACAGATCAAGATCAAAGGCAAAAGGGACAGAGTCCTTGGATGCCAGACCTTGAAGAAGGGAGGAAGAAGCCAGAAAAAGACCTGAGCCTGGAGTTTGACCTTCCTGATCCCTTAACTTTATACCAAGTATGGTGTATATGGGATGGAATCCCCTGTTGGTCAGTTTAGTGTCACCTGTCCTGTCTGCTTCTCCCCACAAGTGCAGTCTTTTACTTTCTGCACCCCCCAGTGTGGTACACAAGATCCAGCAGTGGCCTCAGTCTGGATGCCAATCCTTGGCAATAACTCTAAACATGGGGTGTTGCTCCTGCTAGAAGCAGACACTGCCTGGGAAAATAGACTGTGAACTTCAGACAGTGCAGTTAGAACTGAGTTGAAAAGTAAAATCACTGAACAGAATTAGTTTTGTTTTCACTTGAACCAGGACATTATTGTTCTTTGAATTACATGTGTGACCTTTCCAGTTCCCAAAATATTAAGCCCAAACTCTGATTTCAAGATTCACTGTTTGAGTAGTTGGTGATAGTGACTGATGTCTTAGACTGGGCAGACGTCTGCTTTTGAATGCTGGATTTGTGATGCTACTTTTACTAGGAACCTTTTACTGCATTAGTTTTTGATCAGGCACTGTATAAATGACTAGCCTAAGAAGAAAAAAAAAAGGGAAACTTGCAGGATTTCACCTCAAAATTGGTGTAAAGCAAAACAAAGTAAGTTCCATTTTTCTCAAAAAGGCAGGCTAAGGGAACCAAGCAGATGTCACCCAAGGGGTATGATTCAGTTCCTCTTTTGTATATCTTGAACCAACAGGCCAAAATATACTTCAAGTTTTTCTGAACACCAGCAGCCTGTTAGTACCCCTCCCCAAATGGGGAAAGCACAAATAATTCAGCTGTTAGTGTTTATTAGCTGGTGTTTTCCTGTGTTCTGTCTGAAATGATAAACTGTTCTTGAGTGCTCTTTTTCATAGAAAAAACCCCCAGAAGTTTAGAGGAACATAGAGGCCAAGTATACTGTGATATGTTCCTGAATGCTTTCTGAGACTTCAAGAGTTTGCAATCCAATGACTTCCTGTGACAGAAGTTATTTCCATGTATTCAGAGCTAGCTATTGATTTCTCTTTCATGAATTCACCTCTATGGGCACATCTGTAGGAAGGGAAGCTCCATTAGTTTAGAAGAATCAATCTTTAATTTTCTATCATCATTGTTGCTGTGTCAAAGGTTAATTCTAGATATAAAAAAAAATTTTTTACTGGGGGGGGGAATAATCAAAACAACTTAAACCCAGCAGCTGCTATCCTTAGCTCTTTCTAGAATCCTGCCCTTTGAGGATGGCATCTGTAACTCCTTGCAGAAGAGCAATGAATTTGACATTTTTTTTTCTGGAAGTGTTGGTTTATTCAGGTGGCTTTGATTTCCGTGAGTATTCAGTGGTCCCCATAATGGGCTGTGACAGCCAGTGGGCCTAATGGTCAAAGATGTTATCTAGATGTTTGATAATGAGACACAACAAGGAAATGCTTTAGACAGAGTTACTGCTGAAGGTTCTTGAAGACCTACCCCAAACATGCTAAGTGCCTCAATCCTAGAAACAGAAGGCAACTGGCATGGTGCAAGCTCAGTGCTTGCTCTTTGCCAATGAATGATAGTTATATGGTATCCTCCTTCCCATTGAGATGAGTGCAGGATCATTATGGCATTTAGTGCAAATTCTTCAGCCTATCCACAGACTCTTAAGACAAATGCTCTACTTCTGGCAGTAGCATCACCTCAGGGAAAGTTAAGACAATCCTGAGACACTTTGCTGTTATAAATCACTGTGAAGCTAGCACAGGTTATCACGGTCTCTTGGTCTGAAACCATGCAAAATGGAAGTGGTGCAGTGAAATTAAACATTTAATGACTTGGTCACTGCTGCTTGCTTCTGTGAGAAGAATATCTTACGCAGTCTGCTTATTTCCCCATTCTGCATGAAGAAATGTCCATTTCTTTGTGTTGGTTCAGTTTCCTGCAGTCCTCTGTTTCATAAGTTTTTCTGTCTTTAAAAACTTTGTTGTATGTCATGTCAGCTGCTGAGCTTGTATCAGCAGGGCATCAGGCAGCAGAATGGACAACAAGCATGTTGCATGTATAAATGTTTTGAGTCTATCTGATCAAGCAGATAACATTTATCTAAGAACTGGACTGTTGTTCTTCTAGTAGGTATAGATATGTTCAAGACTATTTAAAAGTGCAGAGATCACAGGCTACAGAAAGAAAGTTCAAGAGAATAACAAGCTTTTTCTTTTCAAATGTCTGCAGAACTTGTTACACCTCCTATACCTGAGGTCAAGTATTGGCAGATCAAAAACAGAGAAAGGTCAGAGCCTCCTTTGCATGCAACCTGACAAACCTCAGTGTAGATACCAGCCCTGAAAGAATTGAAGTGGTGGGACAGGAATTGCACGCAACTATTCAAAACAAATCCTCCCGTAGGCTTCCCGATACATGTTTGGGTTTTTTGTGAGGTGTTTTGGTTTGCTTTGGTTTTCTGTGGGTTGGTTGTTGGGTTTTTTGGTGTGGGTTTTTTTTTGGAGGTGGGAATGGGGTGGTGTGTGGCTTAATTCTTTCATGTTGCTTATGTGGCATACTGATTTATTTTTTTTTCCTGCGAGTTCTCCCACTCAAGTTATAGCACCAATTCATCAGGTAGCATCTAATCCTTAGCCTTTTTCAGAGCAAGGGCTCTCTGTTCTGTCTTCTGCAGAGGACTCTATTTACTGGATTGTGACCCTGATTTTCTGAGAATCCAAGTAAGAAACACTGAGAGTTGCAAAAATGTGTTGATCTCTGAGCTGCTCCTTCTTCTTGGTGTGAGAACCAATAGTTCTGGAGAAAAGAGATAACAATCCTTGTAGTTAAGCTGCTTTCTGGGGTCTCTGGAAACAGTTTTTAATTCAGAGCCCTGTATAGTATTATATAAACCACTTACAGCATGTTACATCAGTAAAATGAAGCAAAGCTTTCTTGCTTCACAGGCTGAAAGTGTTGGTTTGCTTGATGGATGTATAAACTACATCTTTGTAAAAACCACAATTGATACAAATCTAACCTGAGTGTGATTTATTTTGTTATCAATGGTGAAAGCTTTACCAGCAGCCCTATTGTAAGTGTAGGAATTGTATTACTTGATATCTGCATGCCTTTCTCAAAGGTGATGATTTTTATGTATTTTTGACTGTTGATCATCCTTGAACGCAAAGTGTAGCCAAGGGTTCTTGGTCAGTGGGTATGAAATGTTTAGTATACGCGCTATGATTAATGTTGTTTTGGGCACAGCTCAGCTCACTGTCATTAAATTTTATTGGTGTGAGAAGGTATAGTCAGATGTGGGCTCTGAAGACATCTGGTATCTTATTTGGCGTAACTAGTCAAACTTCAGCATAGTGACTTCCGAGTCTTTCCCAGGTGGATTGAGCAGAATTGGACATCATGCTAATCTAACTTTTTTCATATTTATAGTCCTGATTTGGGCACATATTGCCCAATGCTACTAGAATAGCCATCCTGTGTAGCCTCTGTTTCCTGCATCACACCATACATACTGCTTCCAGTCTAGGCAAGGAATTCATATAACTTGCTTGTGCATGTATATTTGCTGCTCTGAGACTTCTGGCATCAAAATACTCCATCTGAAAACAGGCACTTTTTTATGAATACGTCATAAATTAATTACTCTCTGCATAGGCTTTCTTGCTCTCCAATCTCTTCCATATTTACCTGTATGATCTAACGTGCCTGTGCAACTTTTATTCTGTAGATGCCCATTCTTTAGAACCCATATTCTGACTTTTGGCTTTTCTGACCTCCCAACCCTTTTTGTCCTTAAGGCACAGGATATCCCCTATTAAAAACAGAAATAAGAGTCAGAAGTAGTTGTAGTTTGACTTTACCAGCCAGCACTGGAAATGCCAGTGACATGAGCTTGCCATAAGGGGGTTTGATATGTTATTCTCTCTTTGCAGGGAATCATCCAAGCCTACAAGAGTGGCATAACCCTCCAGGGAAACACCACTAGCCTGGGCAGATGGGACTTCAGTGGGTCTTTCTTCTTCTCCATCTCTGCAATAACAACCATTGGTAAGAGTACCCTGCTCGCAAAGCTGCCTCATAGGTGGGAAAGGAGTGGGAAAGAGGACCTATAGTATCAGATTCTGCTCTAGCCCTGGGGAGCTTCACGTGACTTGTCTGTATCATGCAATAGATACATTGAAATGCTTTGTCAGTGCCAGCAGAGTAATGATCTCTAACTAATCCTGTTATAAGGAGAGAGAATGATTTTGAAAAGCTCTTAATATTGACTGTTAAATCTTCAGAGGCTATATTTATGAGGCATTCCTTCTTATTACCTGTATTGGATGAGAACCTGGTTGTTCAGGTGAAAAATCACATAGCTGGATAAATGAGAACTTTGTTAAGATTTCAGCAAATGAGTAATGAAAGGCCATGAAGGAATGATGGAAACTGGAGGAGAGGTGGAAATGGAAAGAATAATATGTATTTAGGTACAATGTCACCTAAGGCAGGTGCTGTTATTGCCAGAGCATGTCTTTTTCTTACTGTGTGATCCAGTACTGTAAAATTCATGTCGGGGGAGACTATGTGGAGAGATGGTTGTTGAATAGCAAAAAACCCTCATGGAGTTTCCTGATTTGTGATGAGTCTGTCATCTCTCTTCTATTTCAAGTACATTTTGTAGATCAAAAACTTTCTTTGTGCACCCAGGTGGAGCATTCTCTTTATTTCTTTGATCATTATTAAAGGTATATTGACTTGAGAACAGTAAGCCCCCAGACAAGAGCTCGGGGGTGTGGATGGTGGTGTCTGGAGTGTGTGCATATGGGGTGGGGTAGTGTCACCTTCCTGTGACTCAGTACATCTTTCTGCTCTGCTCTTTTGCATGCATATTGTTCTGGTTGGGAACAAGGTTTGCTGTGTTGTACTATGAGGTACGGGTTGTACCAGATGATGGCAGTGGAGGCTCATTAGACAGCGTTACATAGGCTGTTGGTTTCCAGCATAGAGCCTGTGCAGTTCCTTCCAGTCTTTGGTACAAAGCAGCATCTGCTCAGAATTGCTTTGTTTCTCTCTGTAGTTAATCCTGATCAGTTTATAAGTTGTCAGAGTGACTCTGTTGTACCACAATCAATTTAAGTTAATGATACTCGGGAAGAATCCAATTTTTCTTGTTAAAATATAAGGGGGCTTTGTGATGATCTGGACTAAACATTTCTGGCTTTTACTTTATGAAAAGCTAAGATACATTATTTTTTTTTTTCTCCTTTAACTAAACTACTTGCTCTGATGCATGTGTGTGTGGGGTTGACTTGATAGCAGGGGGCAAACAAAAAGAAGCAAATATTACAGCATGCTCTCCTACCATTTTAAAGCTGATGTTGTGACTCTAGGGACTTGTTCATGATTTTTCAGTTATGGTGTTGAGTGTCCTTGCTGTACAAGTCACCTCTATGCAGAGATCATTGGACAACAGGGCCCTTGATTTTGCTTTTTCAGTTTGCTTACTATTAGTGTCTTGACACTGTAGATAATGGTACATTTTAAAAAGAGGGAAATACAGATGGCCTTACAGAGTCTCACCTTGACTCTGTTAACTATTCTCTTTCTTTATATAAGCTCTTGAGCTTCATGTGCAAACCATGACTATAGGGTAGATGACATAGTTGAGAATTTTTTTTTGAGAAAGGTTTGTTGAGGTTTTTTTGTATCTTATGCAGCAAGGAAGAGCTTATCTCAAGATGTGATTATGGAACAATTGAAAGTAGGTCCAGTTTTATAGGATTTAATCCAAGGCATTCTGGCAAATATGTTCAGAAACAATAGAGGTAAACTGGTAATGGAGAAGAGGTATTCTCAGGAATTTAGGGGTACTACTACATAAAGACTCTAAAGAATCTGGGTGCACTCTACTCCATGTGTTCAGGCTGCTGCATATCCCTCTGTCTTATTTCTTTTCCATATTCTTTCTCCAGAACTCATGCTATTCATGCCTTGCTGGCCTCTTATGTGATGTAGTGTTTTTGTGGCTTTTTCATCAGCTGTTTCTTCCTTCTCAAACAGTAGTAGCAAAACCATTATCACTTTTATCTTCATCACTTTCCTTTATGAAATGTTCTCTTCACCCTGTCAGCTTCTGTTTTCTGCTTTAGGTGCTTTAACTTCCTTCAGAAGGCTTGGTGTGTTTCACAAGTCCTTACCAGAACACACTCACTGGGTTACAAGGACATTAAATTCTCCCCCCACCCCATAGCAACTAAGGGACACTAGCTTCTTTCCCCTCTGACACAGTTTGAATTCCTATGTCTCCTGTTGCAGCATAATCTGTGCTATACTCCTATATTTCCACCAGTGATTAAAAGCAGTATGCGCATTTTGGTCAAAAAGGAATGTTCTAACCTGCAGTCTAGACACACTTGATTCCCTAACCTGAAAGGTTTAAAGAACAGAAGTGTATGAACCAAAGTCCATTGTTTAAAGAAGTGCCTCAAAGACTATGTAGTTTTTGGCCAACCTCATAATTTGAATGAAACTGCATTTATAACTCTTGATCATGTGGGAATGGGCAGCCCTGTCCTGCTGCTTCTTTCTCCCCACTGTTATGATTTGTGCTTTCTTCATAGCTGTCTTGTGATATGTCATTTAATCCCAGGTGTTGTATGTTATCTTGTTTTCTGCAGATGTTTCCATAGGAATCCTCTCTTCAATGCCTTGAAGAATCATCTGGAGGTTCCTTTAGAGCTGTAGAAATAAACATAACTAAAGGAAGATAAGCCAATTTGCTGATAGTTTTATCCCTTGGACATCTTTATCCCTTGCAAACACACAGTCTCTTTGTTTACTCTCCTTCTAGTTAGTTTGGACTAACAGGGCGGATGTCAAAGCAAGTTCAGAGTTGGGAACAAGATGAAAGATCCTAAAATGAAATTACAGCAGTGTGGTATAATTCAGAGAAGGTGCTAGGAAAAGGATTTATGATGGGACTGAGTTTGTGCTAGCCTAAGAGTAGAAAGAAGAGAATTGTCCTCTCTAGGCTAAACATCTCCCTTTATCTCAGGTGGGTGGATGTCATTATCTAGTGCTGCCTTAACATTTTCTGGTGACAAACTGAGATGCCAATGCAAGTGCTGGGGCTACTTGAGGCTTCTGAGTCCCATTTCTGTCACTACTAGAGTTGGGAGGCTTTAGCAAAGTCATCCTCTGTGCATGGATGAATTAGAAATAATTGACTTCCCATGTCAGGTGTTCTCAGCTCAGTGGCTGTGTCCAGCTGACAAGCATTCTTGCACTTAGAGCAGACTTTGTGGGTATAATGTGAAATCTCACAAGCTCAAGAAGCCAAGCACATTCTTTTTTTTTTTTTTTTGTGTGTGTGTATCTAGGGCTCATGGAGACATTTAAAAGCCTGAGGGAAGATAGGAACCCCAGCATTGTGGATGTTCAGTTGAATGTAGGTGGTAACAAATGACCTTTGAAAATTCTAATGTTTCTAAGCATCATAGGATAATTCATGTTTCCTGGTATCTGAGGAGTTATCTACTGCAACATTTTGCTTAAAGCAGTCAGCTGTGAGGTCAGACCAGGTTACCGAGGGCTTTATCAGAGACACCTTCTAGCTAAGCTGGACTCATATGCACACTTTCAGGAACCAGAGAAATATATCTTAATGCTGTATGAGTAATTTATAGGTTTATTTGTTGTTTTTTTTTCACTTTGCTGAATTGTAAGACATTTTTTCCATCTAAACCGAACTTTAATTTTTTTTCTTAAAATCATAGAATGTTTTAGGCTGGAAGGAACCTCTAGAGGTCATCTTGGTCCAACCAACCTACACAAATAGGGACATTCTTAATATAACATTTAATTAATCATTAGCAAAATCTTTAATTTAGCCCAGATCAAAACATTCAGGTTACTTGTAATGAGCACAAGGAAAAGAAGAGTTCAGAATTTTCTGAAAAAGTTTTGGAGGAGGAGTTTGGTGATCAGTCCCAGAGGGTATAGAAGACCAGTGTGCAATCTCTGTAAAGAATTCTTCCTAATATCCAATCTAAACCTCCCTTGCTGCAACTTCAAACCACTTCCCCTGGTTCTGTAATTAGTAACTAAGGAGAAGAGGCCAACACCCACACCTCTACTACCTCCTGTCTTCGTGTTCAAAACAAAATACTGACAACAAGAACGGTATTTGGGGTCTGGAAGAACAGTGAGTTTGGGGTTTAGTTGTCCTGGGGGAAGTGATGGTTTGTATGCACTCAGAAGAATGAATTAAACCAAATCTCTCAAAAAATGCGTTTGAATGCTCAAAATACTGATAGTTACTGGTTAGAGAAGTGACTCTTCCTCCAGCTGCCTTTTTTAAAATCTAATTCTCTTTTCCCCACAGCTGAAATTATTTGGTGAATTTGCAGAATAGCATAGGCTGTTTTTCAGCCTGTGAAAGACCTATTTTTTCCTTCTAAGCACTTTTTGCTTAAAATACTCTCATGTCTGGGCAGTAAGAAATGGGAGCCAAATAAACCTCCCATTGTGGGTAGCAGGAAGTGGCAGTTGCCTCAGATGAACCGGGGCACTGCAAGGAGGATGCTGCCTTGCGAATGAAGGTCTTCTACTAATAATCTGTTAACCACACATCAGTCTGCTGTCAGCAAGTCTATATACAGGAATGTAACGGGCAAGCAGGAAAACTCAATTTACTTAATATGTGTAACAAGCACATGAGTTAAAGCATGTGGATATAAACATTGATGGGAAAAAAACCCCTTATTTTGCTTCTAAGGAAGATTGCTGTTGCATTTTATTTCAAAATGAAAGAAGCTATACAAGCATTTAATCCATCTGCCTTAGTGAAAACACACTTTGACTTTTGCAGTTTTTGGTGAGCACCCCTTGGTCTCTTGGTGCAGGTATGTCCCAGGAGACATGCCAGTAGCAGGCTCATAAGCAATGTGACACAGCTTCCAGGGGAGTTTGTTTCAGTCTTTTAGCTTTGTTCAGATCTTCTAATGTATAGCCCAAAACTGTGTAAAACATTGATTACCCTCATTTCATTTAGGGAAGAGAGTAAGTCACGTTTACCTATTCCTACTTGAGTTTTAATAAAAATGTTTACATACCACTAGGTTGTCATCTTTGTCCAGTCTAAAGGCAAGGGTGTGTCATCATCCAGATGTAAATTGCTGGCATTTTGCATAATCCATACATTTCCTGTGCTGTTTAATCAAACTTTGTATCCTGTATAAAAGGCTAATGCTATGTGGCGTTCTGACATACTTACAGCAACTGCTCACCAAGACTTCAGGCAACTTTCTTGAACTGCTGAGCTCAAGTGAAAAGGGAGCCAGATAAATCATAAGTCAAACAGATCTGGCATGTGTTGTGCTGGTCTTAGTGTACACACGGGACCTTCTTACATCATTGAATTTGCCACTCTAAATTGCATGTAATGTGTAGCTTAACCTTAGATGCTGTCCAGTCAGTGCTATGTGGGAACCCCAAAATCCTGACAACTGCTGTACTTCAGAGTTACCTGAGACCACGGACCTTTTTTCATCTCTTATCTGTTGTTTGTTTTTTTCTAGAGACTGGGTAACCTGGAAAGCTGTGGTAAAAAAAACTGCCTAAGCCATTACAGAGTTTCTTTAAACTTGATGTAGAAGGGAAGGAAAAAAAAAAAAAAACACAACAAAACCAACCACAAACAAAACCCAACAATCAAACAAACTAGCAAAAAAAACCCCACAATAATAAACTTGGGAATGGATGTTCATAATTGTATATTGACTCATGTCAATAAATTTCCCCCAGCCCTTTCTCCTTGGTCCAGATCAGCCTGCAAAACACCCTAATTCCATAAGTGGAAAAACTGTGACCAGCCCATTGAAATGGGGTACAGCCAGGGTGAAACAGATCACATAAAGGCACATTCCCTAAATTCACTTAGATGGGATTGTCTACCAGATGTACTTGCTTATCATACCTGTTAGTCTTGATGGAAGCTGGCAGAAGTCATTAATTGCATGTTGTGGGGGGGAAAAATGGGATAAACGTCATGGAACTGCTCATATGAAGAACATAATACTGGAATTCAGGCTGCTGTACAGTCTTAATTTAGCCCCTTTCTTTGACTGCATTTTAAAACAACCTTGAGTTCTGTAACAGCATCCATTCTTTCCAGAGGATGCTCTGCTCCCTCCCAGGGACAGGCTCTGGGGACATTGCTTTGGAGGTGTATTATATTACCACATGCATTAAACCCAGGGGCTCACAAATTACATGAGCCTAAAATTATTGGAGGGAAGGTCCTCCAGACAGCAAAAACTTTTAAATTTGTGGTAATAGGAATGAGATGTAAAAAGAGACTATATACATACTGTGAAATAGTTTGCTGACAGACCTTTTTCTGGAGTTAGTTTCCTGGTGCACATGCACAATTGACTGTTCGCAGAGTTGTCTGTGGTGAGAGAGAATTTTTCATCACAAAACTTGTCACAGAATGCATAGGTATCCCAAGTTTTTAGTCACACACATTTCAATGTTGTTGGACAGTGGATTACTGCACCTGGTGCGGGACAGAGGCTAGTGAAGGAATGGGACTCCACCTTAGGAATGTTTGTGTTCTCACTTATCTCACCTAGAGAGCCCAGACCTTGGACCTGTCCCTCCCAGGGGCTGCTCACTTGCCCTGGGGCTATGCTACCTACTAGTCTGATAGCAAGGCATCAGCAGCTGGAGCGCCTCTGGGCTTGTGCTGTGCCAATGGTTGGTGTTGCTGCAAGGGGATAACATTATTTGTGATGAAAAGATAAGCTTTGCTAGGTCATGTCAATCTTGTACGTGGACATATACAAATCTCTAGTGAGTGCTGGTGATTTTGAAATATAGTCAAGGCCATAGGTCTCTAGCTGGTTAAGTTACTGTTTGAAATTCTTGTCATGTGCTAGTCCTTCCCCATCTTAAAAAGCATCTTGTGAAATAAAATTAAGTTAAATCTCACTTTCTGTATCACGGAACACTTGATACTACAGAACTGCAAGTTTATAGGGTAAATTTAACAGAATGTGTGAGGAATAAAGACAATACTGCAGCAGTGATGTTGAAGCCATCATGGTCTCAGGATAGAAGCAAGGCTGTGCTTGCAGGGTGGTACTCTTATTAGATAAATTCGTATGATTAAAAGAAAAAGGCAAAATATTAAACACTTTTTTTTTTTTTTTTTTTTTTTTTTTTTAGGTCTGAAACTGAAGTGGTGTACTTGGGTTAAATATCTTCAGGTTTATTTACTCTAGGCAAATGTTTTGACAACTTAAGCTTAAGGTTTATTTGGTACTTCTGGCGCAAAAGCAAAGCAAGGAGGCAGCGTTAAGTTCACTAGTCCTGTGGGACAAAGGTAGAAAAAGGTGGTTGTTATAATTAAAACACTATTGTTGTGATTCAGAGACCATCTGACAGCCATGCAAGATCGTTTACCAGCAAACATCATGCC
Source organism: Megaceryle torquata (assembly GCA_024611175.1). NCBI lineage: Eukaryota > Metazoa > Chordata > Aves > Coraciiformes > Cerylidae > Megaceryle > Megaceryle torquata. The sequence goes on along the minus strand of JANIJG010000030.1, from coordinate 1,083 downwards.
AACAATGCTTACAAAAACTAAGCTGAACGGAAGTTTTGCATTTACGTCAGATCCCAGCCAGGACGGTGGGTAGGGGAGAGGAAATTCACTGGTAAATGGAAAAGGAACTAAACAAAATTGGCAGGGAAAGAAATGTTATTTTCCAACCTACAGTAGGATATGACAAACAATGGATGTAACTTATAGTTATTTATTTAAAAAAAGGTCCTTTTGGAGCAGTGACCTTCTTGTCTAACTGTTATAGAAGATGGAGTTTTGCCCCTCCAGGGGAGGAGGGCATGCAGAAAATACTTCAGTTTTAACACATCATTCCTTCTCTGCCTAGGTTATGGTAACCTGAGCCCCAGCACTGCAGCTGGTCGAATATTCTGCATCGTGTTTGCACTGTTTGGGATCCCCTTGAACCTTGTACTCCTGAATGAAATTGGGCAGCTGATGCTCTTGGGTGTTCAGCGTTGTGCCCATTGCCTAGAGGAAGTGTTTCACTGGCAGGTAAGCAGGGAGAAAAGTATGTCTCATTCTCAAGTTCAAGAAAGAAAAGGCAGAAATGACGTTGTCTGGTATTTGGGATCCTTTGACTAACAGCCTGCCTACGTATTTAGCCAAAACGACAATAATACTCAGGAATAACTGGAAGCAAATAAATTTAGCTTATGACAGCCCTACGAGGTGTCAGATAACATTGTTTATTAATTGAGGACACTTCTGTGATGAATGGCTTCCCCTAGAGCACCAGAAGTGTCTTAGAGCCATGCACAGTCCTAGAGTATCTGGTCTGTTTATCATCCCTCATAGTTAAAATTGCATGCGTAAGTTACATGGAAACATTTGTGGAATAGGCTTTAAACTGGCATGAATTTAGGACTCGTGAAGATGATGCCCAGTTTGTGTTGATTGGGAGCGCCACACCATTTATCCTAGTGGAATGTCATGAATGTTTGTGTGTTTTTATGGAGTCCAGCATCATCTTCAACCAGAAACTGAGCTGGACTTTCTGTGGCACCCTTCTTGTGACAGCCTTTTTTTGTTGTTTGTTTGTTTGTGTTTTTTTTTTTTTTTTTTTTTTTTTTTTTTTTTTTTTTT
>JANIJG010000027.1:0-19927 GCA_024611175.1 Megaceryle torquata | reverse complement strand
GGTGGGGGGGGGTGGGGGGGGGGGGGGGGGGGGGGGGGGGGGGGGGGCGGGACTGCACAGAGGAGCCTGGCACGGCTGCTGCTGAGCGGAGAGGCAGGATGGGGCCAATCAAGCCAGCAGCCCCCCACGGGGATCTTATATTGTCCCCAGGGGTGAGCCAGCCCCAGTGGTGGCTGTCCTCCAACAGCCCAGGCTTGTAGGGGACAGGATGGGACAGGAAGGGGAGTGTGCTGTGCTCCTGTCCCTGTGGGCAATGGGGACACACAGCCCTGGGCAGAGGGGACAGAGTCAGCTCCATCCCCACCCCAGCCAGTCCAGGTCCTGCCAAGCCTGAGAGCGATTTCCAGCTGTGACCATCCCCAGAGATGTGGGAATGGCAAAGAACCAGGCGCAGCCCCCCTGCTGACCTGGCTATCACCAGAGAGGGATGGACCTTGGGGCCCAGTGAGCACCCAAGCCCTGGGGATGGTGCTGGGGAGGACTCAGCGCTCCCCAGGGATTGGGGACCCACTCCAGCAGCCAGATGGCTGGTGATATTGGGCTCATCCACCCCCCTCGCCTCCCGCAGGGCTCAGCGCCGCTCACCCCTCTGCACACTGTTGCTTTGGAAACATGGGGGTGGTCTGGGGAGGGGGAGCTGGTGCAGATGTAGGGGGGCCAGTGCTGCTCCCTTCACTGAGGTAGGATGGGAGACATTTCCCATCTTCTCCTGTGTGCACCCATATGCTCTGGGGTGGGGGAGCTTCTGGATACCTCCTGTGCAGGGCTCAGCTCAGGGGGCCATGGCCCTGCTTCCTCCTCTGCTGGGGGGATGTCATTGCCAGGGATGTGTCCTGTGGGGCTGGAACAGACCAGGATGGGCAGGGTGAGCACGGCAGCCCCAACGGGCTCCTTGCAGCGTTGGGCAGCCTTGTGCACACACAGCCACCCACTGCCGTCAAAATGTTCTTCTCTCTCGCAGGCAGATCGCAGCCCACGCGCTCACCCACCCAAGGCAGAGCACCCATCTGCCAGTGCTTGCTGGGCAGGCGGGGACACCCTGTCAGCCCCACCAGCAGCAGGCACGGGCCTTGGTCATGCATCCCCAGCCCCCTCGCCCCCAGCCCATGGCATCCCCCCTGCCAGGGCAGCCCCAGCTCTGCTCAGCATGGAGCAGAGCAAAGGGCCACCGCTAATCTTCGTTAAGCCCCTCATTAGGCAGCTTGGCAGCCGCAGTGACGGAGGCGACGTGGCAGCTCGGGGGGCATTGCAGCCACCTCTGCTCCTTGGAGGGGCTGCAGGTGAGCCAGGGTCAGCTGCTGAGTCCCCCCACACCCTGGGGAGCTTCAGTCCAGAGCAGAGACCTGGCCTTCAGCTGTTCCTTCTGCCCTGGCTTGGGGGGAGGCTTTTTCCCCCAACATGGAGGAAAATGCTGCAAAGCAGCAGCCCCACTCAGCCCCCACTAACAAGGGGTTTTCAGCCTTCTCCAGGATCCCACAGTGCACATGGTGAGGGGAGGGATTCTGACAGCCCAGGTCCTCCTCCCAAGGTGGCACTTCACTCTGCAGAGAGAGACCTCACTCTCTACAACCACCTGGCAGGAGGTTGGAGCTAGGGGGGGTTGGGCTTTTCCATCAAGGAACAAGCAACAGGACAAGAGGAACCGGCCTCAAGGTGCACCAGGGGAGGTTTAGGTTGGAGCTGAGGAACAATTTCTTCCTCTCTGGGGTTGTCCAGGGCTGTCCCAGGCTGCCCAGGGCAGTGGTGAAGTCCCCGTGATCCCTGGAGGGGTTTCCAAGCCCCACATGGAGCTGTGATGCTGAGTGACAGGGGTCAGCGGTGCCCTGGCAGTGCTGGTTTCACAGCTGGACTCCGTGAGCTCCAAGGTCTCTGCCAACCAGAACCACTCTGTGATTCTGAGAAATTACCCCCACACTCTTGTGGTGCTCAGCTCCCCAGGGAGACAGGGCTGACTTGCCCAGGGAGGCAAGGAGCGAACGCCCACCCAGGAGGTGCACGATTCACACCTCGATTACAACATACGGAGATTTTTATTCTCCAGCACAGAAACACGAGGGGAGCTCGCTGCCTGCGCCCGCTCTGTGCACACGCGCAGCCCCTCCTGCTCCCGTGAGCAGCCCCACGCCGCAGCCCAAGCGTTCGCACCCGCGCCCACGGCCGCCCTCCCTCTCCGCTCATGATTCACGTGGGGAGAGCAGCAGCGAGAGGAGGTTTTTTGAAGCTGCGGCGATGGGCAGAAGGAGCAGGTGCTGCCCACGCACCCGTTCCGCTCGTGTGAGCGCACGCGTCCCGCACAACCCCAGCCCTGGGGATGGATCCAGGCTCGTCGCCGTGGGAGATGCTTCCCTCCCCGGGCTGCCCTTGGGCATGCCCTAAAACTCCTCCGTGCTGCCCCCCCCGGGGGAAAACTCACCCTGGGGACATTTATCCGGCTTCCCTGAGAGCACAAAGGTGACGCGGGGGCAGCTCAGCCTGCGTTCACACACCCTGCCCTGACCCACAGTGCACGCAGCCATTGGCTTCTCGCAGCCAGCCTGAAGGGACAGTAACACCCATCGGCTCCAGCTCCAGCCTTAAGAGCCGGTGCTGGGCTCCCTTAATTAGCCGAGGTGCTCGTTAAGACAGGAAGATGCTCCATAAGCCTGCCCTTCACCTGCTGCTGCTCGTGAGCCCAACCTGCCATCGGTTCAAGCAAGGGCAACAACCCCCAAGCCTCCCAGCCTCCTGCTGTGGGTACCCTCCGACCGTTGGGAAGGTTGGCCCCAACAGGAGGAAATCTGCTCCTGAATGAAGTGTTGGCAGCTCCTGCACGGCGAGGAAGAGGAGGATGGATCAGAGAGAGGCAGGTTCGAGCGCGGCACCGGGTCCCTTGTGAATCATTTTATTTTCACTGCTGTGGAGAGTAGGAGTGAAAATACCATTAAGTTGGAATCAGTTGAGAACTACATATGTCTCTAGATATATCTGTACAGTCTACCAGTATATATACACATTATATATAAATATATACATAGGGTCTCCGGGTTTAAGGTTGAAACCTGTTGAACCCAACAAAGCCCACTGGAGAAGAGACTTCTGTCATGAGAAAAGAAGCTTGAACTAGCACAGAGGTTTAATGAACCTTCCAGTGCTGGGAAGGAGGGAGCGTCCAGCTCGCAGGGTCACTGGTGTGTCCCCAGGCTGTGGGGAGCATCCCTGTCCCCTTCCCAGGAGCAGGACACGGTGCCTGTCCCGGCCCATCTCGAGAAGGGTCAGTTTTGGTGGCTGAAGATAGAGGAGGTAAGGGCTGATTTCTTTGGTTTTTTGCTTTCGCAGTTATTTCAGTTGAGTTTTTTTTTTTTTTTTTTTACCTCTAATGCTTGGTCTTCAACCTAAATCCTGAGAATCAGGAAGAAAAAAAAAAAAGAGAATCACCCCCCCTAAACCCGGACACCCTATATATGCAGGTACAGCTATCGAGGAGGGAAGCGATACACGTGAAAACAGGGAGAAGGGGGAATAAAAAATAGCTTTTCCTAAAGAGTAATTCTTCCCTTTTTGTTTTTCTTTCAGATTTTCTAAGAACAACCAAAGAAGGCAAAACCAATCGTGTGTTTGGATCAAGACAGCAACAGAAAGTAAAACTTCCAGGAGATGGGAGTCAAGGGGGGAGGGCAGAGAGGAGATCTCACAAATCAACCCAGCCCTGCAGAGCCCAGATTTACACCCACATCAGCATCTGGCCCCTGATACCTATATACAAGAGCACGTGTCCCACTGGCCTCACTCTGCTCTGCCCCTGGGGTGGTCCCGTGCCCAGGGCAGGTCCCTGGTATTGGGGTCCCACAGGACTTGGGCGCTGCCTGCATCGGGGAGGACAGAGTTTGGCCAGAGGCAGCAGAATGCGGCCGCTGCAATGAGCTCCGCATCCCTCAGCACAGAGAGGATGCAGGGAGGGGGGCTGTGGCACCGTGGACTGGTGCTGCTGGGGGGAGTCTGGGAGGGATGGAAAGCGAGGAGGGTTGTGCAAAGGAGTGTTTGTGGGGTATTGCTGCAGGGAAGGGGCAACCCAGATGGGGCACAGGAGAGCTCAGCTGCAGGGGCTGGGCACCCTCCCTGCTCCCTCCTGCCAAATTCACACCACCACGAGGGAATGAGCCCCTTGGCCTCCCCAGAGCAATGGGGATCCAAGGCCAAAGGCCCCCAGGAAGGCCCAGGAGAGAGGACCACGTTGCTCACCCAGGGCCCACGGACGTGGCTCTGGCCACGAGGTGTCGTTGCCGGTCCTGCCGGTCACCACCAGACCTGGCCACCCTCCGCCTGCACAGATCCCGCTCCCCTCACTACCCACTGCCAATATGCCCAGTTGGCATCGTCCCGCGTCCCAAGGCTGCAGGGTGGTCACCTGCACCCTTGGCACACCAGCCCAGGACACCCCTGCTCCACCTCCATCAAAGGGGATTGATTTCTCCCCGGAGACATCGTGTGCAGCCACCCAGAGCAATGATGTTGCAGTGAGGTGGTCCCCAGGCTCCTGTGTCAGCTCCATCCAAGGATGCTTTTGGCTTGGACCGAATCCAACCTCCTGAAACCCTGCTGGGTGGAAGGGGAGAGCCGGAGCCAGCTCCAGGGCTGGCCTGGCTGAGGGCAGGGAAGGCAGAGCCCACGGGCAGGAAACTGGGCTGAGTGGGGCAGCCACCCCAGGCTGGTGCTGTCCTGCCAACAGCGGTCCCCAAGGATGCACGTGCCACGCGTGTCCACAGCCAGCGCAGCGGGGGAAAGGGGGAAAGGCAAGAGGGATGGAGGCAGAGTGTGAGCAGGGGCAGAGGGAGGCAGAGAGGGTCCCAAGTGTCAAATGCCGACACGGGGTCGAGTCTCTGTGCAAAGCCAAGTCCTGGGTGAGACGTGCTGCTGGGCAGGGCTAGAAAACCACGGACTGGAGGAGGCGGAAGCACATCATCAGGTCCAAGGGGATGGGGGGTTTCAGGAGGTTCCCGTCCAGCCGCAGGTACCGGAGCCGGGGCACACTGTCCAGGTCGGAGGGGGAGAAGTCATGGATGGACATCAGCGAGGTGGGGCAGATCTGTGTCCCGTTGATCTCTGCAGAGAGAGGAGGAAAAGCGAGATGCAGGTGAGAGGAATGGGAAGGCAGAGAGGGATGCTACAGACCCCCCTCCCTGCCTGCCTCTCGGACTTCTATATGGGGCTGCTTTGCCCCAGTGAGAAGAAAATCTTGCTTTTGTTGGGATACAAAGTAGGTCACGTTCAGCCAAAGCGCGGTGAGGGATGCGGTCTCATTTGAAAGAGAAAGCCGGATTATTTCAAACGAGAAACCTGCCGAGCCAGCTCTAAGCCTTCAAAAATTCCCCAAAAAACATCAAGGAAACATGCTCCAGCACCGTTACACTGAAGATAACGTCAATAACCATCTCGTTGCTCGCTTCTGGATTTCCACGTGTTTCTCCCCACCCCAGGGCCTGAGATACGGAAAATCAACCTGGGGGTTCCTACGGCGTTAGCCAACCCCAGGGACTGAAACCCGATAAAAGCCGAGTAAAATAGCCAAAAAAAGAGCTGGAGCATGGTGTGCGCAGCCACGTGGACACCTCTCCATGGAAAGCCCTGTCAGGACATGGGTACTGGTCTGTGTGGAGCCAGCAGCAGCCACCACTTTTGCACCAAGGTCCCCCTTGGCTCCAGCTTGGTGGTGTTTAAGTAAAACACCGACTAACTAACTGGCGTTTGAACCAGACGTGCACCACTGAGTCATTACTCCCTGGGAGCCGACGCTGGTGACCCCTGAGAGAAGGGATGTGGCTTTGTCACAAACTCCACAGCGTGGAAGTGTTTGTGTCACACCACTTGCAGGGAGCAGCCTCCTGCCCCAGTGGCTGCTCCACTGGCGAGTAACGCCCTGGGTGAGCTCTGCAGTCCCCCCACATCGCACCACAGCCAGAAACAGAAGAGCCCAACGTGCTTTTCCTGGTGCACACAGAGGGTTTCTGGCAGGAGCATCATATTCTTGCTCCTCTGCAGATTACAAGGATAGCAGGTTGTTGGACCTCTAATGCTAGCCACATCTGGGATGAGCAGAAATGAGTCTCTGTCTTCTTCTTGAACATTCTAGCTACGTTTACACATTTCCCAGGCCAGCCCCTCTCCCATGAAATCACAAGAGCTTTGCCTGGAACGGTGTGAAACTGCTCCGGCTGGTTTGCCAAGGCAACCTCCATCTCAGCCTTGTTCTCCCTGTTCCTTCCCCTGCGAGGCTCAGCTCGAGAGCTAAGCTGGGTTATTTCTAACCATCTTGGCTGCGTATTTGGCATCTGTTCTTAAAATATGTGCACAGACTCTCCTTTTTAAATATCCCTATTTCTGAGCCTTGCTGGGGAAGCAACTATTTAGATGGCAGGTGGCCCCTGTGAAGAGCTGCCCATGACAACAAACCAGAAAAGCCCTGCAGCACCAGGGGGATTTCAGCTCTGCTCCTCAGCTACCCCCCTAATCCTCAGGCTGTCCTTCCCCACGTGCGAATACACCCCCCTTAGGGGCTTTGTTGACCTACAAAACACTTCCAGCTCATCCCACTGCTGCATCCCCCTTTGAAGGGTACCCATGCCACTGGGTGAAAAATGGCCTTTTTCAATGAAACACTTGCCATTCTCGTTCCTCAAACCCGTCTGCTCCCCCCAGACCTCACCACAGCCTCCCTACTGGCCTGTACAACTCACTTTCAATGGAGTTGTTATTCAGGTAGAGGTGCTCCAGCTTGGGGCTGATGAAAGGGACATTGGTGAGCTTGTTGTGGGCCAGGTGCAACACCAGCAAGTTGGTGAGGTTGAAGGAGTTCTTGGGGAGCCCCTTGTCAGAGATCTGGTTGTAGTTGAGCCGGATGAATGCCAGGTTGGGGAACTCCTTGAAGTAGTCACTGGGGATGTCCTCAATGTTGTTCCTGTCCAGGAAGAGCTGGTGGATGGCACTGGGTACCCCAGGGGGCATTTTCCTCAGGATGTTGTGGGCGAGGTTGAGTTGCATTAGGTTCTTGAGTCCCTTGAAGGTGTTTTTGTTGAAGACCCCATCGCTTAGCTTGTTGTGGTGCAGATCCAAGAGCACCAGGTTCTCCAGCTTGTTGAAGACCCCAGCAGGGATCTTGGAGATCTGGTTCCTGCTCAGACGCAGCTGCTCCAGGTTGGGTGGCAGGAAGGCAGGCACCTCCTTGAGCTGGTTCTTCTCCATGTAGAGGAAGATGAGGTTTTCCAGCTTCTCCAGGACCCGCCTGTCCACCTTCCGGATGCGATTGTTGTCTAGGTTGACCCATTTCAGCCCTGTGGCATTCCTGAAGGACTCCTCGGGGAGGTCGTCAATGAAGTTGTTCTGGAGGTAGAGGTAGTGGATGCGGGGTGGGATGATGGGGACCTTCCGCAGGTTGCGGCTGTCACAGTAGAGGGCAGAGGGGAAGTCTGGGGGACAGTAGCATTCTCGGGGGCAGTCAGGGAAGACGGAGGGAGGACCCGGTGGCAGGGGTGGAGGCAGCTCTGTGGGCTCAACGGGCTCTATGAACTCGGGAGGTGGGCGGGTGGGTTTCCGGGGAGGTTTCCTCCGCTGCCCGCTCACCTCCGAGATCAGCACAAGAACAAGTGGGAGAAGCAATCTGAAGGCCACCTTCATGGTCCAGATGTTTCCCTGAGGGAGGCAACAAGAAGAGGCGGGTTAGGAAGCACCCAATTTAGGTTCCAATTCATCTCCCACCTTCCCCGTCACTGAGAGGAGGGAATTTACCCCACATCCCTGCCAGTCACCTGCTGTTTCCTCTCCTTCCCCTTGGAAATGATCTTCAAATTCAACCCCTCTCTAGACCACCAGCCACTGAGGTGTCCTCTCTCGGGCTCAGCTTTATACCACACGGAGCAGGGGTGGGTGGGGGTTATTCATTTGGTTTGGGGTTTTTTCACATGCCGTTCCCAGCACGGCCCTGCTGAGCCCACCCCAGGAGCCCCAGCACTACTGCAAAGGATGGATCAGCCCCTTCAGACACCTTGATGGATTAGGCTTCATTTTGCACTTGAGCCAAAAAATCGATGGTTCAGTAGCGAATTGGCTGAGCAGCAGGCTCAGGAGGCCAGCAGCAGTTAGCAGGGCAGCAGAGATGGATGGTCCTGTGCTTCAGGGACAAGGCTTTAAGGCAGGACAGCCCATTTCCAAGGCCGTGTGATAAAAAGGGTATTTGCAAGATTACTCATGGGCAATACTGGAAGTGTTTGGCTCCACAACTGCTCCCTGTACTGTGCAAATAACCATTCCACCACCTCCACTCCCCCCACAGGGTGCTGGACTGGATATCTGGGGAGACTCCCAGCAGAAGTGAGAGATCTGGAGGGATCGGGCAAAGTCTCTGCTTGCCCCTAACCATAGAGTTTCTCCTGGACACCAGCCCAACACCTTACACATTCCACCTCTCCTTCTTCTCTGGGTCATTATCAAGCCCATGAAGGCTGCCTGTCCTGTCTCTGCCTGTCCCATCTCTGCCCTCTCTGCTGCTGCCTGGATCAGCAGCAATCATCCTTGCATGTTGCTGGTAGCTCTCCAGGTGATGCTTTGGAGGATGGAAGGATCCAGCTTGTTGCAGACAAGCTCCCCAGAAAGCCCTGTGCAGAAGGTGCTCTTGACGCTCTGACACTCCCCAGGGCCAGCTGGAGCCAAGCAGGCTGTGGGCTCCCTGGGCAGATCCCTCGGGGTGCTTGCCAGGCTTTTCCAAGCAGCATTTGCCACCCCAGCAGGAATGGAGTGGAGCCGGATGCACAGCGAGGCAGATGGAGGAGCTCAGCAGAGGCAGGGTGGGAAAGAGAAGCAAGTGAGATGAGACAGAGAGGAAGATGAGGAGACTCAGAGGAAGATGGATCTCCTGGGGAAACAGAGTGTCTGCTCTGGGAGCCAGTGCTGCTGGGACTGGAGCACGGGGCAGACGCCTTTGGTGATGCTGGAGAGAAATCAGGCTCTCTCTCATCATTGCTCTCCCATACAACAAGATAGAGTGGAGCTCGTTGGCCCACAGTGCTGCCCTGGTGGCCACAGGGACCAGGGCATCGGTGTCAGCATGGCTGGTGGGAGCAGCCAACGGGGAGAGCTGAGCCAGGCACATCCTGATGGCTTTTGGGCAGCAGCAGGGAAACATCGCCAGCCCTCACCCCACCACCGAGCAGCAAAGACCAATGCTGCAGGGGTAGCCCTCAGCCACACCAACCCCTTTTTGCTCACAGCTTCCCACTGGGTCTCCATCCCACCCAGGAATGCCCTTAGGACCCTCGATGGGCCACGGCTGCATGAGCCTGGCTGCCTTTGAAGTGATCCCACACATTCCTGGGGCTCCAAGTAATTGACTTTCTTCAAGAAAAGATCCTGTTCTCACCCCCCCTCCAGGCCCAGGCTGTTACTTTCTTTTTTGTCTCGCCCGCTCCCATCTGGCTCTGGTTAACCCTACAAGCCTCCCGTGGCTGCTGGTTTCAATCAGAGCTCTGGCATCTCACTGGGGGAAGGGAGGAATGGGGGGAGAGCAACGGGGCCGAACGCTGCCAGATATGCAGCTCGGCAGTGCTGCAGTAAGTCTCCTTCGGGGACGTACGTGCTTCTGTGCTGTACGGGTTCAGATTCAGAACTCACATTCAAAAGTGAGATGCAAGGAACAGACAAATTCGTGACAGGGAGCTGCTCTACGTGCAGTCCCCTCCCTTGCCCCGCAGCACCTCGCTCCTTTCCCAGCCACGTCCCTCCCTGCACGTGGCTCTCCTCCCACCTTGTCCCAGACCTTTTCATGGGATTTTGCCTCCACTCCGAAATTCAGACCTGGATTTTAACACTCCCAATGGCCAGGGGAGTGGTGGGGGCTGAGGTCTGAGTTTGGCCCATTGCAGAGGGGAGGATGCAGCTGGAACATGCTATTCCAGCCAGTACATGCTGCGATCTGGGCGTTCGGCTCCCTCCACTCGCAGGGCGATGCTTAGTTCAGGCCACCCAACAGCCACCCAGGGCAATGTCACAAGGAGGATGGGTGACAGGGCAGAGCTGTCTTCTTGTTGATGTCAGGAAGTGGTTGAGCTTTCAGCCCTTCCAGGAACAACCTGGCCCTGCACAGCCTGCACCATCCCCTCCGTATGAGGCTTCAATGCTGCAGATGTTCTGGGACTCGGCACATTGCAGAAATAGTCAGCGAGCCAGAAACTCAGGCTGGAGAGCAGCAGCATCGTGTGGCATTTGTCAGCACAGAAGGAAAGCATCAGGAGGCAGATACAGCCCCTTTTATCTGCTGTTCCACAGCCCCTCTGCCCATCACAGTCGGGCAGAGCCAGCACTGCCACGACCCTTCTCCTCTGCTGGTCCCCACCAGCCTCTCCCTGCAAAGCTGCAGCTCCCTGGCAAGGCTCTGTCCACTATTCCACAGCCCGCTCTGGGAAAGCAGGACCCTCTTCCAAGCAATCTGCAGAACCCAGCTCACAGCCAGCAGTCCCCACAACAGCCCTGCATCCAGAATAACGGGGATGCAACAAGCCTGAGGCCACCACAAGCTTTACAGTTGCCTCCAACATGCTGGAAATTTCAAAGCCAGCTCTCCCTGGACCCAACACAGTCATCAGTCTGTTCCCCATCCAGTTTCATGCAGTTGAATTTACTGGCATGAAATGCAAGAAGACAGATTTCAAAATCCCACACCCTGATTCTACATGAGCACCGGCTGCTGAATCCCCGGCCAGAGCCATGGCACAGTGCCTGCTCTGCAAATGTCTCCACTCGACCTTTCTCACCACTCCCCGACGGACAGGACAGCTCGGATCCCAGTTACCCACAAGGAATCCGTGCAACTGGAATAAAGTTCAATCGCGAAGCAATGAATGCACTGGGGAAACCAGCTGCCTGTGGAGAAAAGGCTCGATTCATGGCCAAAACCAGTTCTGACACCTCCTGAGCCACAGGCTGGGCCAACCAGCTTGGCCTGGGTGTGAGACCAAAGCACCCAACAGATGCCAGCCCAGGGGGTCTCCCAAAAGGAGACAGCTGCTCCCTCAGTCATCTCATTACAATTGACAAAAATCCGTCGCAACAGCTGGAAATTCCAGCCCCGAATGCCACTGGTCTTTGCTGTCCAAATAGTTGATCTTTGCTGCATCTCCCTGAGCCGCAGCTCCCAAGCAGAGTTCACTGCCAGCCCAGGGACCGGGGACAAGGGCAGGCAAAAATCACAACTCCCAGGGCAAGAGTGAGCTATGTAAAGGTCAGGGGGGGGATTTGTCACAGGCAGAAGTCCCAACTCTCTGCCCTGGGTGCCTCCTGCCCTCCTCACCTCCTCTTGTAGCAGCTGGACATGCAGCTGGCTCTGGGCAGCTGTCACCAGTATATCTGGGACCCCTGTTCCTGTGGAGGGGCTGGGAGGGATAAAGGGAAGTTCTAACTTCAGGAGGAGAAGGGAAAGCCTGGATGGCTGGACCAGAGATCCTTTCCAACCCATTGCCCATAATCCTGCTAGCTGCCTTCACAGCTTTCCCACTGGGACCCCCATTTCTCATCATCCCTGCAGTCCCCCAGGCTGGAAAATGCCCCCACCCAGCCTGGGAACCTGCATGTTGGAGCAGAACGAGGAGGGCAAGCTAAAAATAACCAAAAGGAGCCAGCAAAGCTCCCTTGTTGGCTTCCCTCATGTTCGGCCACTGCAACAGCCCGTTATGTCTCTGCAAGAGCCTGGGTCTGATCAACCGTAATCAAAACAGGGAGCTCTTTATCCAGCGGCGCTGGAGAGCTGGGAATGATGGAAAAGGGCTAAATACAGTGCAAGGCTGTCCTCCAAGGGGAGGGCAGACACACTGTCACCCAGGCGTCCCCAGGGTCCCCTGGGAAACAGAGCCCTGATGCAACAACTCGTTCTTGTCGCTCTTTCCCAGCCAGGAGCGGAGCCACAGCAACGCGCTCGGCTGGGGCCAGAGCCAGAACATCGCCAGGGCAGCCTCAGGGGCTCGGCCCCGCTGCGTTCCTTCTTGTGGAGACAGTGCTGTGTCCATGGAAGGGATGGGGGTCTCGGATGACCCTCCTGGACAGCAGCTCAGACATGCTCCTGGGCTCTCGAGCAACACTTTTGGGCTCAGCCCAAGGACTTCAAGACACGGAGATGACAACGCAGAGCTCCTGCGTGCCAGGAGCATTTCCTCACTGTACCACAGTCACCAGACTCATTGCAAAAGGCTCCTCGCGTTCCCTGCTCCCTTCAGCAGCCTCCTCCTGCAGCAGAGGCCTTGGGAAGGCAGCCCTGGCACAAAATACCTTTCTGCTGCCTGTCAGCAATTCCTCTCTCCTCCTCCCTCACTGCATGTCCCGACCCTTCCCAGGGCTGCTCCCAGCTCAGCCCGCCCGCAGATCTCTCTGCCACACACAGTGGGACCGGCTGGACGCAGACAAAAGCAAATCGTGGGAGAAAATGTTGCCAGAGACCACAGCCTGGCCCCCGAGCCTGCCTCACCCCCCCCCCCAAGCAGATACCTCACTTCTGCCCCCCCAGCTCTGCTTTCTCCAAGGGTGGGAAACCGCTCTGATGCCTTATCAGCTGCTGCTGTCTCATCCTTTTCCTCCAGCCTCTTCCCGAGGGCAGAGGAAACCTCCCGCGGCTGCGCTTTTATCTCTTCCGAAGTGAAAACACCCATCCCCTCGCCTCCCCCTCCCCCGCCTTCCCCAGGGGCACAGGGACACCCAGCACCCTCCACTCCTGCCTGTCCCAGGCCAGCCGAGGAAAGGGTGCTTCCCAGGAGGCAGCTCCAGCAGCTCGCGGGATGCTGAGCACCACATAAGGCAGGCCCACGATCACAGGCTCCCAGGAAAGTTTCCAAGCCCTCATGTGCGACGTGCTTTGCATTCAGCTGCCAAGGGGATGAATTCCCCCTTTCTGCTCCGTACACGCTTTTCCTAAAACTCTCAAACAAACGGGGAAGGGCAGATTTGGGCTGAGTCTCTTCCATGCAACAAAACCCTTTCCCCAGGACTTAACCCGTTCTGGCTGCAGATGTCCCTGCTCACTGCAGGAGGTTTGGACTAGATGAGCTTTAAAGGTCCCTTCCAACACAAAACCGTTTGAGATTCTATGACTTCAGCGAACATCGCTGCCCTGCTGCTTCCCTCCCATCACCTCCTGCCTCTGCTGGAGCAGAAACAAAGAGTCAGCTCCGAACGGGATCCTCACGGCATCGGGGTGGGGGGGGGACCCTGCACCTCTCAGCCTGCCTGGAGCTCAGCTGGCTCGAATCGCGGGGACAGAGGCACCGAAAGTGGTGTCCGACGCCCTGGGAATGGTCTGTGTGAACCAGGCACCGGGCAGGAGGGAAGGGATTTACCCCCTACATTTTGGGTAGAAAACCAGCTTGCTGAAAAGTGCCCTTGAAGCATCGAGGTGCTGTTTGGCTGCTCTCTCCCACCTTCGCTCTCCTAGCAGCGTGATGCTGGTCCCCTCTGCACGGTTCCCACTCCGGCACAGGGACAAGGGGCTGCACAGAGCTCCCCTCCTGTAGGAGCAGGACCCTCCAGACCCCCCCAGTTTCCCCCAGCCCGTCCGCTGGAACTTGTGCTCAGCACAAGGGGTGACCCCAATGTTACCGGAGGCTCCCTGGTAGCAATCCTGGCTTCGGAGGTGTCCGCTCCCCTCGCAGCCTCTCCCCCTCCTCACGCACTTTCCCTGCTGCTCTCCAAAGCAGGAGACTGTCCTGGGGGCAGTTGTGCAGCCCCCCAGCTCTGCCTTCCTGACTGCAGAGCCAGAGCCAAGCGTGTGTGGGGTTGGGAACGTGTGAGAGCCCCGGTGAGGGGTGGGGGGACTCAAGGGGGTCCTCGCAGAAAGCGCCTGGCAGTAGCTGCAGTGTTACCACACACGGGACTTCCCTCTGACTTTGCAGCCCTAAGTTGCCCCCCCTCCACCCCAGACTGCTCCATGCCGAGGAAAAACTCTCAGAACAAGAGAAAAAGGAAGGAACAAAGACTCCAGCTGCTGAAGAACAGAAAAAAAAACAAGAAGAAGAGAGAAAAACTAAGGAAGAGCAGATGCTGCTTTGCATATAAGGGAAGCTGGAGAGGACAGGAGCATCGTGGACCACGGGTTGGAGGGTCAGGCAAGGTGAGAAGAGCCTGGGAGAAAGCACCTGCCCACAGCTTACCTGTGTGCACCTCTCCCTCCTCCTGCCTCTTATTAATCCTCAAGACAAGTTTTTCTCTGTCTCTTTCTCTCCCTCCTCCTCCTCCTCCTCTCGGCACCGCGGCTCCGCCACGAGTGAGCCTCGACGGAGCACGGGGGGGGTGTTTTGTTCCTGGGAGCCGCTCGGACGCGGGTGGGTGGGAGCGCGGGAGGCGGAGGGCTGGGGCCGAGGCACGATGACAACAATAACGTCTTTATCTGGCAGCCAAGCGCTGCGGGCTCGGCTGCGCACACATGGCCGGCCTGCCGGAGGGCTGGCGTTTAATCGCAATTCCTTCTGCTGCGGAGGCTGCTCGGAGCCCCGTGTTTCAAAACAAAGCTAATTAATAATTTAAATAAGCCCTTCCCTTTGCCGCGGCCCCCGTTCACCAGCAGCCCCGCGACCGGATCGCGACGGGGATGCGGAGCGCAGGGGCTCGGCGTGTGGCACCAGCCAGCCCGCGTCCTCCCCCCACCCCACGGGTCCCCCACCTGCACAGAGTGACTCCCAGCTGCCCCGCACCCTGCTGAAGGCAGCCAGCCCCATGCTGGGGTCTCTGCTTCTGCCTGGCAGATGGCACCCGATAAACCCTGAGGCAGAGCTCGTGCTCCCAGCTGATGATGAGCTTGAATTTAAACCCTGCTGGCACTTAATAAAGAGAAGGGGAGGGAGCCACGGCAGTGCCGTGCTGCCGAGCGGGCCACAGGGCCACTGGGTTTCACATGGAGCTTCCCGGGCTGGAAAACTGCTGTGAACCAAGGGGACACAGTCAAGGGAGCCCTGGGGCACCCCGCGTTCCTAGATGCTCAAGGGGGATATTTCTGCTTCGGGATGCTCAGAGGCAGTCTGGGACCGGGTGCATATTCACAGCTCTCAGACACAGCCCAGGCATGAGCAAGGAGTCCCAAGGGGCACAGTGGCCACAGGGATCTCCCTCCTACAGGCTTCTCCATCCCAAACATCCCTGGGATGTGGGGTTCAGAGGCCCATCTCCCTCCACACGAGCTGTCCTCTCTCCAGCCAAGCAGATCTACAGCAGGGGCCAGGAAATCTGAGCTACTTTGGCTCATAGAAAAGGCATCTGAACCCTACCAGAGGCTGGCGGCCATCCAGGAGGGTCCAATCCTGCACCCCCACCCTTGGCCAACAGTGACTACCAACAGCAGGTTCAAACAGCCAAGATCAGAGCCTCCCCCAGAGTTCCCACCTGCTGCACTTCTCCCTGGGCTCCCCACAACACTTAATATATATTTGTTCCCAGCACTGGGCCCTTCCCCTTGCCCCAAAACCAGAGTATAACTGGTGAGTGCCACTCACTGACCTCCAGGAGCAGGATGGGCTGAGAGCACAGCCCTGGCCCTACAGCGAGCTGGGGCACTGGGTTACCTAAAAACCAGCAGGTACCTCGAGCACAAGCCAGGAAAAGGAATGAAAAGAAACCACATCCGTATTTCACATCATTTAAACAAAGAGTCAAGAGGGACACACGTGTTTGCCAGCTGGAGAAGGATCAGAATCAATAGGGAGCAATATGCTTTTTGGAGATTCATGCCAACTGCTTTAAAAACAAGTCAAAAGTCCCCAAATCCATGGGGATCTTTCATGGGGTTTATTTTCCTGCTACCTAACAGATACTCAGCTGGGCACTGAAAGGAGGAAACTGAGGCACCAACTGGGGCAATCCCTTGCACAAAAGTGACCCTGCAATGCCAGCATGGAAAGGTTTCCTATCCTAGACCTCATCCACCACGCTGACCGATCTGCAGAGCCGCAAACTCAGCTCCCGTTGCTGGGAAGCACGAAAACCTTCAGCAAATCGGATGAGTATAAATTTTGTTCTCAGCCAAGGGACTTTGTTTGTTGAATTTTTTTCTTGCAGGAATTTCTTTCAGCGTCCAAGCTTCTAATCCACCTTCAAAGATGCCCTTTAAAATTTTTAAGACCTAACAGGCTGCAGCCTTGAACGTGGCTCTGGGCACCACGCGCTCCATTTGCTCTACGTCTGGAGCAAAATCTGGCCCTGCTCTTGCAGGAGAAGGGGACAATGGAGGGTGGCCATGGAGCAAACCTGCTCTCCCAGCTTTTGTTGACCTGGGGAGATCCCAGTTTCAGTGCTCATGCTGTGGGCTAGCAGCATCCCAGTCATCCCCAGTCCCCCGATGCCCCTTCAGTCACTCATGTCCCTTCGGTTTATCCCCTTTCCCAGCCACGACCTGTTTGTTCTGCAGAGGTTTGTAACAGAAATACCACTTTGGTCTGGCGGAGGTAGGAGAGGAAATGTCTGAGTGTGAAAGCACCAGGAGACAGCACCAGGAGACAGAGCCAGAGCTGTGAGAACGGCCTGTCTCGACCAAGGGCAACACAAGGGATAGCCATCAAGTGGGTAAACACGGAGGAACGTGGTCCCCAGTGAGCCCAGAGGCTGCGTCCCACCAGCCCATCGAGCACAGTGAGGTTTCGGCACCCAGCCATGCCCTGGTCACTCCAGTTATCCCAGCAGGGAATCAATGGAAGCCGTGCAGACAGCCCCAGAAACACAGACAAGGGGCAGCAAAGTGTTTAAGAGAAGCGTTTAGAGGACGTGAGCAAAAAATGACCCTGTTAAAACCAGTGACTCTGTCATCTCCAACTGGGAGATGTTAGACACAGTGAGCACCCACATCCCTCATCCTCTCCCTGGCCAGGCCCCTCATGCATCACATCACAGTGCTCACATGTGTGTGTAGCTCCTATCACCTATGATTAAAATCATCATCCCCTATCCCTGGCAGCAAGTCCCCCGCTGAACCCCATCCCATTGCTCTCCAACAGTGCAGCCTCCCCAGCTGTTTGCGGCTCAGGCTACCATAGCATCTCCATTTCCCCCGGCAGGGGACATCCCTGGGGGACATCACAGCATGCTGAGAGCTGGCAGTCTCAGCCCAGGGGTTTCATGAAGGGCAATTTTGCAGAGCAAAGCAGTGTGGGAAGCTTCTCAAGCACAGCCCAGCAAGAGGCTGCCCTCAAACCAGGCTCATCATCCCCACACCACTGCCTGGGCTCCTCAGGAATTAAAGTGTTTATTCAGACAGAGGGAGATGCTTATTCTTTATGTTATCCCTGCAGCAGCCACGCTGTCCCCGGCCGAGCCTCTGCTGTGCTCGGTGCTGTACAAACACAGATGATTTATGGCACAGAGGTTCTTTCTGATGGCCAGATCTTAAAACTCCCTTCTGAGAGCTAAAAAATTTCATTTCAGTTAAGAGGGAAGCAGCAAGAAACCTGAGCTGCCCCTGCGGCCGCTCGGTTGAGCAGCGTGTGCTCTGTGCAGAGCATCGCATCTCAGGCGCCTGGCAGCAAAGCCTCGCAAGCCACCGGTGTGGTGGGAAGGAGCAGCTGAGTAGGGACAAGGGGAGCCCAAGGATCCCCCCAGAATGATGGCTGGTGGTTTGGGATGGACCCACTTTCCTGGGACCATGGTGGGAGGGTGATGCCACTGCCCTTCGAGCTCTCCTGGGGCTCTGCATGCCTCCCCCACCGCAGGGTGTTGCCACTGGTGTTGGGTGGCCACCAGCCTGGAAAATTAAACTCAGCTTCCCTCAAAACCTCACCGGGAGCTGGGGACAGGCTCCTGCCTGTCCCAGCCTGGGGCTGCAGCCCTCTCCACCCCAGGGGGAGCACACAGCAGCCTCCACACACAGGAGCCTCCCAGAGAGCTGGGAGAGCGTCACCAGGAGCCTGGGAGAAACACTTGGCTCCCAGCAAAGCTCTGGAGTGGGAAATGAGTGAAGGGGAAAAGTATGTTGCTTTGTAATGCACGGATCCCGCTCTCACGTTGCTGAGATGCTTCATGATGTGTTTCTTCCCCCAGCTGCACGTGGGGCAGAGTGCGTCTACTCCATACTCACATTCCCATCTCCAGCAAACACGTGGGAACACCTGGGAACGCGCTCCATGAGCATGGTTGCCAAGGGGACATGGGGAAGGTGCTTGAAGCCCCCCTTGCACAAAGCAGCTCCCATCCCAAAACTCTCCCAAGGCACGAGGACAAACTCTGTGGGTCCAGGCTCAGTGCTTGGCCAGGGGGGACGTTTACATCCCTTTGGTCACCCCAGCACAGGGATCCCAGAGCACAACGAGGGAGGGAAGCAAGAGGAGGAGGAGGCCTGCATCCCTTCCACAGAGATATGCTCATCCCAAATACCCATCCCTTCTTCCCAGGAATGGCCTGGCCTCCCCTTCTCGCCCTCAGCATCTCACACTGCTTGAACTAGGGAGCAAAACCCCCTGGTCCAGGACACACGGCTTCCCCAGCACAGATGGACAGAGACAGGGCCAGGCTGGAAAGAACAAGCTGCACTCGCTCCCAAGTAAGAAACGCAGCCGAAAAGGCAGCTGAGCTCTGCCCCAGGCAGGTGTTTAGAAGAAAAGAGAGGAAATAACAAGAACTAACCCCTGTTTTGAGCACAGATGCTGCTTTGGGCATTAAACCTACAGACAGATCTCCCCTGGAGCAGAGCCCTGTGCATCGGGTGCCTGGGTCCAGGCGCTGGGGCAGCCAAGGAAGGGTTAGGGAATGGAAAATGCCTGTGAGCTACTTGCCCTCAGTGCTGTCTCTGAGTGCAGAGGCAGGGGAGGAACTCAAACCTCACCGCAGCTTCCCGCTCGCAGCCCTAAACCTCTTTCTGCTCGTGTTTTAGAGACGTGACACTGTGTGAGGAGCCAGCAAGTGCCCCAAGCCAGCCTAGATCAGGATGGTCCCAGAAGCTGGTCCTGCCCCACACCCCCACCTGGGCTGAGGGTGCAGGGAGGGGACAAAGGGGATCCGCATCCCCCATCATCTGCAGGGGAAACCAAGGCAGCAGAGCTCTGCACTTGCAGAGCCATAGAGCCTGCTGCCTTTTCTGTTTGGCCAACCCATAGTATTTCCAAAGTCAGGCAAAGCTTTTGGGTTTATTCTTTTTCAGCCTTGGCACAGGGGGGCTGATGCACGCACACACCAGTCTGACTACGGGGCTGAACGCACTCACATCCCAGCCCCGAGGGCTGCCCACACTGCCTCCCCAGCCTGACAGGACCCACTCCATCACCCCCATGCTCCCAGTTTGCCCAGCAAAGAGGCCAAACTGAGGGCAATGTTCTCTCCATAGGGAGGGAGCAGCTGAGACCCAGCAAACTCATTGCTGGGAAAGCCTGGAGGGTCCTTGGTCCATGCCAGGCAAGAGGCAAAGTGGAGGAAATGGGCTGAAGTTCTGCAACCAGGACCAGCCCAGCAATGGGGAACTGGCATCGTGGCACTTGGGGACCCCCTCCCTGCTGCCTGTCACAACCGCTCTGTGCCATGGCCACTGAGCCCCCAGGCACTCCCAGTATCGCCCCAGCCCCTTCCTACCCCACCTCCCATCTTCTGCACTATTCTCGTGGCTGCTTTAAGCACAGGGAGGGGATACAGAATTCATCAAACCTCACATTTCTCAGGGATTAAATCATCCAACTCATTTCTCTGAGGGAAAGAAGTCCAAAAACATTTATTATTTTTTTTTCCCTTGCAAGGCTGAGCAGCCGCTTATTAGCTCTTGGCAGTGGGGCCGAGGGCTGCGGAGCACATCAGCTCACGGCCACAGTGCTGGGGTCGAGCATCACCACGGGGGCCTGGCAACTGCACCGGCACAAGACAACGGTGCAGGAACTGGGCCTGTTCAGCTGCAGAAGAGCAGCCTGAGAGGGGAGCTGAGCAATGCTGAGCAAGAGCTAAAGGGCCCTTTAGGGGGGTGAGA
>JANIJG010000026.1:10021-23903 GCA_024611175.1 Megaceryle torquata | reverse complement strand
CGCTGCTGGGCCCCCTGCTCTGGGTGACCCTGCTGGCTGGAGCAGGGGGGTGGCACCAGAGCATCTCCAGAGGTTCCTTCCAGCCCCAGCACGCTGGGATGGTGCCTGTTCTCTGCAGGGTCAGCCTCACCCCAGTGTCAGGTCTCTCCATGTGCAGACCCTGTGAGGATTTTTAGGCTCTGCTGTCCCCCCAGGACACACTTCTCCTGCTTTTCCCAGGAGAGCCACCAGCTCTTCTCACTTTCTCCCTGTGCTCAGCTGCTGCTGGCAGAGCACATGGCAGATGTTGGTTGAGCTCTCCCAGTAAATCCAGCCTGGCTGCAGAGACTCAGGGAACAGGGAGACTGTCACGAACACATCACCCCTGCTTTGCCACACCAGGGACCTACAGGGTCCTGGTCTTTGGTGGCCTTCATGCCTCAACAAACTCAGCGGCTGCTGAGACCAGCCGTGGGGACAGCGAGTGCCAGACAGCCGTGCCTCTCACCAGCAGGTGGGGGGAACTGCTGGGTGAAGATCTGGCCACTGGGGGACGGGGGGGGAGGGTGGGGGTCCCCAGGGAGCACACGCAGCTTGGCCACGCCCCAGGAAAGCAGACTCACGGAGGAGATACTCGGCCGTGTCTTGCTCGTAATCCGCATCCTCAGGGAAGTGGTCGATTTTCTTGCACACTCCTCGGAAGGTTCCTGGGGAGACACAAGGCAAGAAACCTTCAAACCCCTCTGTGCTGGCAGCAGCCCAGGAGCTGCTGGGGCACGACTCGGCACGGGGCTGCCAGTGACCCCAAATACTGTCCTCTGTCCCCAGCTGCTCCTGCACCCTCCAAGTGCTGCTGGTCCCCTCCCTCCAGTGGGGCTGCACATTTACACCTCAACCAAAGCCCCATCATTCCCATCCTTCCGAGCTGGGAGGAGATTCCCATGCTGAACCTGAACTCAGCAGGGGACGTTCCAGGGACCCCATGACCCGCTGCAAGCTGTGGGTGCAGGGTGGGAATGGGGCATCACAGCCGTGCCCACAGCAGAGAGCTGTAGGGTTCAGACATGTTTATGGGACAGCAGGTGAGGGACTGGCTGTGAACAGGCTCATCCAGCCCCAGCAGCCCAGTCCATGCGCTGCTGTGGGCAAGCAGAGAGAAATTAAAGGCACTAAAAAATAAAATTCCTGTCTCCAAAGCAAGCAGCTAATGCCAGTGCAAGAGCACGCACGATGGAAGTGCCAGTCTCACCCAGTGCCGACAAACGCTTGACATTATGGGGAAACTGAGGCACGGAGTGGGACTTCACTGGCGCAGCAAGGGGAGGGGTGAGGTGGGAGGAATTCATGCAGCACCTCCTTCTAGGGACAGGACACCAGTGCTGGAGCACATGTCAGGTCATACTGGCTCTGTGTCCTCTCCTGTGGGACCAGAAAGGACGGGCCACCCAGGGACAGGGCTCCAGGTGAGAGAGCCAACCCACACGGCATCCCGTGTGCTGTCAGCCTGTGCTCCAGCTACGGGTCTGGGGAAGCTGAGCACCGTGACAGGCATCAATTAAAGCCTGGAGATGAAGCTCTGGAGGTGGCAAGCTGTCATCCCAGCAGGAGACACGGCATCCGAGGGAGAACCGCCTGCTCCCATTGCTTTGGGAACTGTGGGCAAAAGGGAGGCTGAAAATGGGTGCCACAAATGGGGCTGGGGAGGCACCAGGCATGGTAAGGACACCAGCTGCACAGCATGGGTCCCATCCTCCTCCTCTGCTCAGCTTTTGGGTTTCCACTCGCTTTCTCCAACCTTCTCCCCACCCCTGCCAGCAGGGCACTGCCCCACACAGCCCAGAGTCACCCCCCACATACGTCCCTTTGCTCTCCAGCCGTCAGGCACATGCTACCATGCCAGCCTGCAGCACCCCGAAACACCTCCAGACACCCCAGCGGGCTCAGAAGGATGCACAGAGCCAGCATGTGCCTGAATGTGCCCTGTCCCCCTGGTCACATCTCCAGGCTGTCCAAGCATGGGGCTCTCACTCCTGGGACAGCACCAAGGGTTCTGTCTCCATCTGGTGTCTCAAAATCTCTGTCCTTGCTCTGCCCCACAGCCCCATCCTGCTCTGGGGAGACAGATCTGCCCTCTCCAGCTTTCAACAGCCACAAAGCTGCTGTCAGCCAGGGACACCTGCGTGGGACTCTGCAAGAGCTTCTTCGGAGGCACCCTGACAGCACCAGAGCATCTCCCTCAGCAGCAGCCTCCCGGGTAGGGTCGTGGGGCCAGTGTTCATCATCTGATTAGTGAGAGGAAACTTTCCCTTGGTGCCACGTGGGAAAGGAGTTTAGAGACTTGAGTCAGCCCATCAGCACTGTGTGCAAACAAGAATACTAATTTCCTTGGGCTTAATCCTCTTTGAAGTTCTCAAAGTCTCCTTGTGCTGCTGAGCCCTCACTGAAGCCCACGGCTGTTCCCCCTCCTCACCCTGAGCAGCTGCTGGACCAGCCAGGACCCCTGGGAGGCCTCATTTGTGGCACACACAACATCTAAGGTAAATCTGTGACCATGAGGGACAAGGACAAGCCTTGGAGCAGGAGGCACCTGCAGACACGCTTGCCAGTCCTTCACCCTGCACCGTGCAGAGGGTTTAGCAAAATCTGCCCCTGCCAAGGCAAAGGGAGCCCCAGCCTGACTGGGGGAACAGACAGGGCAGCACCACTGGCTCCCATTTCACCAGCATCTATTTCATGCTCTGACATTTATTTTGGCTCCTTTACTCCCTCTGTTCATTAACCGATGCTCGTCGCCATGGCAACCACTGAGTCACCTGACACTCAACATCCCAGCCTCCAAACAAATACCACAACAAGGCTTAAATCACAAAAAGCCCCCCCTGACCCCCAAAATGCAGCCTGAGGATGGAGCCCTACCCCAGGGAGGGGCAGCTGGAAAGGGCTCTGGGAAAGCATGGGGCAGCCGCTCTTGGTCCTGGCTGAGGACTCGTCCCCCCAACAGGGCACATCCTAAGCCACTGGTCCCTGTGCCCCCATGAAGGCAGAGGCAACTCTGGACTTTCCTCTCCTGGTTTATAGATGGGTACTGGCAAAGGCAGCGTGACAACATCACAGGCGTAAAGGGAGCAGGCTTTGCCCGCGTCCTCAAACTCCAGGGCCTCCTCCCTCTGCCCACATTTCCTTGGCCAGGCCTGGAAGCAGAGGCGATGCCAGGTCCCCTGCTCCCAGTGGTCTCTGACCCCTGCCAGAGCCAAGGCCACAGCTGAGAGCTCAGGCACAGGATGCTCCCTGCTCCCAGGGCTCAAGCCCTGCCCAGCACCAGCTGTATGAGGAGGACTGGCCAGTGCAGGACTCACCAGGGTGCCGTCCTGACTTGGGTACGGGCTCAGCTGCTCCCTCTGGGCACTCACAGCCTCAGCCCCTGCTAATGCCTCGCCTGGGCACCACCGCACCCCTTGCCAGCATCCAGCTGTGAGCCTGTGGTGGGCTCGGAGGAGCCCGTCCCCAGGGCGCTGTGCCCAGGCCGAGGGAGGAAGGGCAGAGCTCCCTCCGGCCAGGAGCAGCCAGGCTGCTGGTTTCGCCACATCCCACCCTGCTCGCGAGTCTCTTCCCCAGCTGACGCCAGTGCCCGTGACGTGACTGCACTGCGGAGTCACAGCACCCTGGCTTCAACTCATCTGCCGACCGGGAGAGCGCTGGCACCAGCGGCGTGTGGCTGCCGTTATTCATTCCCTGCTCAGCTGGCTCCGTGGTAGAGCTGGGTAATTTTCTCCCCCTATTAGTGTGAATCCTGATGAGCCAACTTAGCTTCTCGCTGCACTTCCCTGCATGGAGCCTGACACGGCAGCTGGCAGCTCACACAGCCCCGACCCAGAGGCTCCTGGCTGGGAATCGGGGCTGTGCCAGAGCCCTGGTCGGCCAGCACTGCCACCCCTCGCCCACCTTGGCACTGGACAGCTTCTCCCTTTGCCTTTCTCTGCACAGAGGAACCAGACCTGCGGGAGAAGAGAGGCACAGCCCCTGGGGACTGGCACTTTGAGAAGCCAGCCACCAGAGCAGTAACATCAACCAGCATAAGTGCCTGGATGGAGACCGATGGAGCCAGAGGGCAGTGGGAGCACTGGGGACCAGCTGTGCCCTCCCAATGGCCACGAGGGCTCACGGCAGCACGGGGCTGTTTGATGTCTTTTGAACACTGACTGTGCAGCACAGCACACACTCCCTGCCCAGGCTGGATTAAAACCTCTGCCATGTAGCTGAGCACTGAGCAGCCACTCTCATGGCCACAGACAGACCTGGCACCTTCCACACTGATCACTAAGCTGCTCCCATGCCAAGAAGCCCAGCCAGGAGCTGAGCCATCCAGGCCCCACAAGAAGCCTCTCCCTGGCCCTCCTGCCTTGGGGAGTGCCAGGGGCACCCTGTGTGACAGGGTCAGCGCAAGTGATCCCAACTCTGCCATCAGCTAGTTAGGTGCCACCTCTCTGCTCACCCTTCACAGCTGCTACAGACCCTTGGCCAGCAGCAGGGCAGCATCTGCCCATGCTCTGCACCAGCCTCAGACAGCTTCAGCTCAAGCTCTCAAGTTAATGATCCTGCTTTAATCCAGGGGCACCCCGAGTGTCCCCAGGCACTGCAGGGAAGCCCTCTCCAGCTGGCAAACCTTCCAGGCCATTTTCCACGTATAAGCACCATACAGGGCAACCTGTCGGCCGTGCATCACCCATGGGGCATCCCTACCGATGGCTGCAGGCTCCCCACAGCAAGCCCTGCCTTTCAGGTAACATCGGATTTGATTTAGGAAGGGATGAACTCGCATAACACATTTGCATTTGCTGGTTTTGCAGAACCATCCCCTCCCCTCCTGCTGGTTTCCATCCCAGGCGCCGCGTGATTCTTCGATCGCTCTCATCCCCGCCGGATCAGAGCATCCCGGAGCCGCGCGGTAAAGAACGTGACTAACGCCCGCGAGTCGCCCTCCGCCCCCAGGCGGGACCGCTCCGTGCCGGCGGGGTTTTGTGGCTGCTGCTCTAGCGCGTTCCCATTTCCACGTACGCGCTCTCTGCAGAATGCAAAGGCAATTAATTGATTTCATCTCAGGTCTTTCTCCTTTCGAAGCCCCTTTCCCCAGGGAGGGCTGAGGGGGAGGATGTGTGTGAGGGAATCACGAGTCCCGTGATGCTGGAAACATGGCCAAGAATATCGACCCTAACCCGGAGAGCCAGAAGACTAAAGAGCTCTAGTTATGCTTTTAAATTTTCATTACTTTTCATCCAGTGGAACAGTTTTCCAGGGACTATTCTGGTTGTTACTGCTCAGTGTGCAAGACTCAGGCTGGGGAGGATGAGCTAACGTTGTACTTAAATGGGAACAAAACTCCTCTGTCCCCTTCTGCTGGGTGGCTCGGGCAGAAGTCCCAGGGCAAGGCCACATTTCAGCCCTTGGCTCTCTGCAGCTCCCGAGAAATCCAAGCGAGTTATCTCCCAAGCTGCAGTTTACAGTAATGGCCTTCCTAAAGGCACCTCGTCACGCCAAATCCGTTTGGAGGAAGTGGTGGGGTCATTAGGGTTTAAGTTCTCTAAAAATTAATATTTGTCAGAGAATCTGAGGTCCAAGCTCAGCTGGCAGGCACTGGGGTACGAGCCTGCAGCACATCCCCCGAGATGCTCAGGCTCTGCACTCCCTCGCGTAACAAGAGCAAGATACCTAAATATCTCCGAGGAATTAAAACTTCAGGGCTCATCTTTTTTTACCTCCCACCCACATCCCAGATGCTTGGAGAGATGGAAAGAAATTTATCTTTACTCCTTCCCTTCCCCAGCTTCACGCTCTGCAAGGGATCCCGAGGCTCTTTGCACGAGGTCCCTGGTGTGAGATTGCAAAGCTCAGGGGTTTCAGGTCCACATTCAACCCAACCGTCGCCCAGAGACCCGTGGCCACCAGGCAAGGCTTGGCTCAGCTGGCAAAGGAGCGCTGCACCAAGCAGCAGCTCTGTCCCGTGTCCCCAGGGAGGGCTGCTGGGGTCCCAGACATCCCCCAGAATCTTGTTCACCTCCCACGTCACAAAGTCTTTGGCACAGCCCAGCTCCAAATACAACACAAGCAGCTTAGATCAGCCAGGGAAGGCTGGCGGGATGGATATGGACCCCCCAGACTCATGGCTGCTCAAGCCAAGGATGCTGCCCAGCAGAGTTGCCTTGGGAAGGGGTCTGCTGCCCATTCCCAGCAAGGAAACCTTGGGGAGCCAGACGAGCAACCAGTTCTCACGATCAACCCAGCTTTGTGACCCTTCAGCCCACAGGCTGTCACTGCTTTGCAAGCGTCTGTCTGCTCAAGCTCCACTGGAGAGCAGCGAAATTAAGGCAAAACTCGTGTGTTGGTTTAAAAGGGCCCCTGCTCCGCGTTCCTCTCCGTAGCCAGCAGCTCTCTCTGTGCTGAGACAGGTGCTGGGCTCCCCACTGCCTGCCAGTAGCACGAACCCTCCTCCCCAGTACCAAGTCCTCCCTCCAGCACATCCCCATTGCCCAGAGGCTCCACACCAGCTTCCCACTGGGATACTGGTGTAATCTGGCTCCATCTCCACTTCACACTCTCTCCCCCTCTCCGCGCTGGTGGCTTGTGTCTGAGCAGAGTCACCTACACAGAAATGCCTTTTCCGAAGGGTTTTTTTTTTTTCCTGTTGTTAAAAAAGAAGAAAAAAAAAAACCAGTGGAAAAAACCCAAGTCAACTGAAAGGAGTGCAATAGGGAGGGGGTGGCAGAGGTGGGCTCTGCAGTGCCCGCACCAGCTGGACACTGAGGTCACGCAAACACAGGCTTGAACACGCACACAGCAGAGCAAGAACCGAGCCCCCGCTGCACCACACACCCCTGACAGCTCGGCGGGGTTTGGGGAGCAGCACCCAGCCCCACGCTGCCCGCAATGGGCATCCCCATGGGGAACACGCCAGGTGGTTGTGGGTACAGCCTGGGCACTCACACCCATGGGTGGACTGGGAGCTTCTCCCAGTTTTAGCCCTTGAGGTGCCAGTGACTGGTGTGTCACAGAATTTACTCCCTCAGCATTGCTAAAAGGGAGAAAAGAGGAAAAAAAAAAGAAAAGAATCATCTACATTTTGACAGTGACTCATCATCTCCCATTCTGGAATCTGTGGGGTTGTTGCAACCTACACAAGGCAGTTCAGAAAAGCAAAACAATTCTGAATAATAGAGGAGTGCAAAAAAAAAGTTTGAAAATTAGGGTTAATTTCTAGCACTCTGCTTCAAGGGTTTAGCTTTGTTTTTCTCATTATAAAAGTAATCAGGTAATGCTCTGGAGCTGCCTCCCTGGGTCTCTCCCCTGGGTTTCCTTCCTCCCTCCCTCCATTCTGCCACACCAGTGGAGCTCATGGCGGGGAAACACCTCACTGCAAGCCCAGCTCCTGGGAAGATGCCAGGCAGCTCTGGCTGGCCAGGATGAGGTAGGAAGGCGCAGGGGACCTGGGGGGGACCCCTTCCCTGCAGGGAGGCCAATGCACTGCCCTCCCCCACCCCCCCCCATGGCACGTTGCCAGCGATGGGCAGCCAGCCACCGATGCCAGAAGCCCTTGGATGGGGCTGTGGGGCTGGGGAGGAGAGAGCTCAGCGGCGTGCCGAAGGAGAGCATTTCATGTTTTATCTTTAACAGTGAATAAACATTGATTTTTATTTTAAAAGGTAATTGACGTTGCTCTGATAGCAAAATGAGGGCTGGAGCAGCCAGAATGAGCGTAAATAAGCCATGTGCTAGAAAATTAATGAGCTTCACTGATTGAGTTTATCCATTTAAATTAATACAATCCTAGTAATTAAAAAAATGACAGCCTCTCGCTGCTTTGCCTGCTCGCAGACATGGATGGTAAGGGGCAGGGCAGGAGCCCTGGCTGAGCACCCCTGGGACACCAGGACCCCCCCCTCTCTGCACAAGTGTGGTCAGGGCAGGATCCTGCTCTCCTTCCTTTAATGAGCATTTTAGATTCACTTGGGTTAACTGATGAGCTTCTGGGAAGGGTTTGCCTTCCAGCATCCTCTTGGGCTACTGGGAACAGGGGTGGCCAGCTTGGCCCCAGATCACAAAGCACGACATGGGGAGTGAGGGTCTGCCCCACTCCTGCCAGACACCCACCCTACAGCAACTGGGACATGTTTGAGTGTAAACATTTTATTACTGCTTTTTATGCCTTCAGATGATTTCTGCCTGCCTTAATAGAGGCTCCTCATTTAACTTGTCAAAATTCATGCCCTTTTCTGCTTCTCTTCTTTGGACACAACTTCCGTATGTCAAATGATACTATCGTGTCTTTCTCTCTCCTTTGCTCTTGCACTGTAACTGGTTTAAGGTCTTTCTCCACTGCTGGTGAACCTCTGGCCTGGCTCCATCGTGTCTGCAGCCATCACACCCCACCAGCCTCCTCTGCTCACTAAATCTCACAGATCAGACACGGGACTGTGACTCATGTCGCTTGTCAGGCTGCTGACCAGCTCCTCCAAAGAGTATCACTCACAGCATCTATAACTTCCATTCCTGTCTCATTTCTGTTCTCCAAGAAGGCTGGAGCTCAGCGCTCCTGCAGCGATGGCTTCCATAGCAGTGGAGGGGCATTAAACCAGCAGAAAGAGAGGAGGGAGGAACTGGGGAACAACTGAGCCCTCCTCCAGCACAACATCAAGATGATGAGAACAAAAGTCACCAAGAAAGCAAAAGGCAACACTTCAGGTGCCTGCTCATCCCAGCATGAACTAGGAAAACAAACAGCAGGATCTGGACTCATCATGTCTTGGCAAGAGTTTGACCCACACAGTGTTTCTGAGCCCTGCGGAGATCCCTGTGACCAAACACTGAAAAGTGATGATAAAACCGTCCCTGCAGGACCCAGGTGGGAAAAACAGGAGTGCAAACACCTGGGATCCTCTGGTTAAACAAGTCTCCAGTAATTCAGACAAAGCTGATCTACAGATACCAGGGTGCTCTGGTGTCAGCTTCAAACCCCGAGCCGTGCCAGAGGCTGCTCAAGCGCCACGTTATAACAAGGAGGAGAGAAAGCTGCATTATGATGGGAAGCTGGAGGTTTCACTTCACCAGTATTAAAACATCCTCTGAATTTCTAAAAACCTATAAATGACAATTTCATAGCTCTGAAGCGTGGCATCCAGCACAGGGGAGTGCTATTTTAGACTCCGTGTTGACAGCTGAAGGGGAATGGATCACAGAATTAAAAACTAGTTGCTGCTCAAGTCCAAGCAATCATGACTTGATTACGCTTCTTATAGGCAAACAGAGACAAGTCCACAGCACTGGCATATATCCTGGGTGCTTTGAAAGGTCAATTCACAGAGCAGAAAACAATTATAAGCCAAATCAGTTAGGAGAATGGATTTAAGCATAAAAGCACAACTGTGAATAGAGAATGATTTAAGAGCAATTTACCCCAAAACTCATAACCGCGACGGGAGTTTGCATCAGTTCAAAAACCGCCTGGCTAATAGGTAAACAGCTATAAAAATAAAAACATGCCCAACAAAAAGAAGAAAGGAGATATTCATAACTCTGAATATAAATCAGCAACTCGAAATTGTAGAGCACTGATAAAGGACACAAACAAACAGCAGAAAAACCATCAAAACATCTTTCCCCGGTGCATTAGGATGAACAACAACAACAGAAAGGAGCAATGCTCTCGCCCGTTACCAAACACAAATGGCAGCAGCGTTAGTCAGAGGACCCAGAAATGCTAAATAACTGTTATTACAACTGCGACATTTCATATTCAGCATGTTCACGTCCCAGAGCTTAAAGAGGCTGAGCCGACTGAGCAATTAACAGCGATGCTTTAACACCTCGCTGGGAAGTTCCTGAGAAGGGTGAAGATGGAGATTCCCCGTGGTGGGGCTGCCCACCCTCCCTGGTACCCCAGTCCAAGGAGGAGCCGTGCCCACGTGCCCCTTCCACCGCTCCAGGGGCCGCTGTCTGATGGCACAAGTGGTGACTCGGAGCACGGGGACGGAGGGAGGAGGGCACCGAGCTCCAGATTTGCTTTGGTGCAACCAGCAGCAGGCTGCGGGAGCGCTGCTGGCAGAGGCTCCACGCTGGTGAGGATGAGTGTGGTGGCCAGAAGAGCTGACCTGGTGCTTTGACGCACAGCAGCCTGGAATAGCAGCTTTGAAGTTTGATTCCCTATTTCAAGGTGAAGCAGCTGCTCAAATTTGCGACTTAATGCCACAGTCCAAGGAAGACGTTAACAAGGTGAGGGAGGGCTCGTAGCGGCAGCAGCAGCTCGGAGGGTGGGCTGTAAGGAGCCCGAGCAGCGAGGGAGCGACCCCCTCCACACAGCCCGAGCTCAGCCCCGCGCTGCAGTTGCAGAGTTGCACCGAGGGCTGCAAAAAGTGAATCCTTTTCCAAAGGAGCCCCACTGTGCGGAACATCGAGTCTAAAAATATGTAAATCGCCACGGAGAGCGCTGTCAGAGCTTCAGCGAGGCTCGCAAGTTCCCAAAAGGCAATTTGGAATTTCCGAGCTCGCTGCACAAGGCATTAAAAAGGTCACTATTTCTGAAATCAGGATCTTTACAAATAAACACGTTTGCTGGGGACTCGGTGAGTCATGCCAGAGCGGAGCACAGAGCATCACCAACCTAATGCTTTTGACAGGCCACGAGCAGGGTGATCTTTTCATGTTTACAGTTCATCAATAGTTTTTACAGCTGCACAGTCAATCTTTAAAGCACATTTAGCCTGGGAAGAGGCTCGGCAGGTTGTTTTCCTTGCAAAAGTGATATTAATTTTTTTTTTCCCCCCTTTCTCTTTTATAGCATTGATATGAAGGTAAGTATTTGAACTTCAAATATGTGGCTGCCACTCAAGCACTTGCCTTTTTTTTTTAATATATATATACACACACTTCTGTCACATCTCCCTAACAATATAAATATTTGAAGTTCTCAGCTGATGCGCTAAAAAGAACTCGATCCATCCAAACCCATTCATTTCAGGGAATCCAGCAGGCACTGGGCTGAATGTTTGCTGGTGGGGGAGCTGGGGGTGCCAGCAGCCACTGGCTCCCCACTTTCCCCCACCCAGACGAACCCAGGTTTGCTCTGCGATGCATCCCAGGGTCAGGGTCCAGCCCAGCCCTGATCGCTCTCGCTGGCACCGGAGCACATCCAGCGCTGCCGGATTTAGCTCGCTGCCTGCGGGAGGCAGAGCCGCCTCCTCACCATCTGCGGGAGGGGAAGAGAGCCCCAGAGAGACAGTTCCAGCGGCCCAGATGGGGAAAGGCGATATTCAAGACTAGCACTGTAGCTTCACTCTTGACTTGGTTTTGGAGAACAAGGGGGTCCCCTACAGACTTCAGAGAGGGCTCTGCTGATGACCGAGCGAGTGATGCCAACCTCGCCTGTCCCCTCCAAGAACCAGAAGATGTCCACCTATGCCCTGGTGAGCTTTCCATAAATTTAGAGCCATTCCCAACATGCAGCACTCGCTCTGTCCCGCTGCCTTTGGGTGGGCTCGGCCGCTGGGCAGCAGCGAGGGCGGCTACAGGAGGATGGTGTGACCTGTCCATCACCCACCATCTGCGATTTCACAGCACCGAGAGACACCAACACAGGGCAAACAGCTTCTCTAGGCCCTCGGAACACTCTCACACCCACACGCAGCACGAGGGACTACACTATTCAAGGCTCTTCCTTCCCCTCTCCACACCACAACCCAGGCTCTGCCTTCAGACAGCCTCCGGGAAAGGATCAGGACCACGCTCACAGCTACAAACCTTCACTGTCACATGGGTCCCCAAGCTGCTTGCACCATTACCTTGGCCCTAAACCAGCCTCACCTTCCCCCAGCTTCCCAAATTCAACTCAAAGCATAAAAGGCTCTGTTAGAATAACTCCAGGGCTCCCAAACAGCCCCAGCTCCCATGTGACTCTGCCCTTCCAGGATGGGGCAGCAGCCAAATAGAGACAGGAAGGTGAAGAGAAGAAAAATGTAAGCGACCCTGAGATGGATGGGCAAGCAGCTCATGCCAGTGCTTTCCATCAGCGTTGCTGTTTTGCATTAAATCACACAGAAGAGCCCATCCTGCTGCTGCTGAAGCCAGGTAATGCTTTGCCAGGGGCATCAAGCAGAGCGGGGCTGTACCCCACAGCGCAGCACTGGGAGCCTGAGGGGTTGTTCCTGCCAGAGGCAGGAGATTCCCCCAGGCACGGGACACATGGCACTGCCTCGGCTCTGCCAGCACCAGTCTCCCCCAGCCCTGCCTCCCCACCAGCGCTCACCTCTGGCTGCTGCCGTAGGTTCGTTCCCCAGTTTCCAGCTCAGGGCACTGCCCAGGGTGCGTTGGTTTGCCCTTGACACTGCTCAGCCCACAGCACACACGGGGCAGGGGGAGTAGAGCCCCGTGGCAGCCCTTTTACTGGGTCTGTCCCAGCTGCAGCCCAGCAGCCCCCGCCCAGTTAACGCTCACGGCACACACCTGCCTCCCTCCTGGCCCTGCACCCCGGGCTTTGGCTAAAGGAGAGGGTGAAAGTGCAGCAGAGGGCAGGGCTGTGGGGATGGGGCAGTCAGTGTACGTGGGGTCACCACCATTCGCTCCCCATCCCTCACCAGCTCCCTCGGGCCATGGCATGTTCTGACAGAGCTGTGTCCATTATCTGCCCTCGGTGCTCAGCATCTGGCCCTAGCCTCGTTCACCTGGCCCGCTGCCCCAGGGAGCTATCCCCCCTCCATGGGCTCGCTGCTTGGCTCCAGCAGCGCCTCAGAGGCTCCTCCAGCTCCCGCGCTGAGCCGGGGCAGGTGATGTTCTCCCCGGTTTACAGATGGGTAGCAGGGGACCGCAGAGATGCAGCTCACAGCGTCTGCTCATTTTGGGTGCTCAGCTGGAGCTGTGCAGAGCCTGGGATTTCACAGCCCTCGGCACAGCCCTGGAAATAGGCTCTGCGCGGGCGGTGCCAACGCTGCCGCCCAGCCGGCCGAACGCTGCCGGAGCCTGCGCTGCCAGCGGGCTAATTACAGCAAAACCCGCACCCCGAGGGGCCAAAATCCTGGATGCCGCTGGGAGACAGGAGGACTTTTCCTCATCCGGAGGGGGATATGTCTCCAAATCGACAATGCAAATCATTTCTAAACGTGTGACTGAACTTGCTTATCCTGAAAAGCCCTTGTTTAAGACACAGGGCTGCTTCTGAGATCCCCCGGTAAGCGGCACAGACACAATATTGCACAAACTGGAAGCCAGGAGGTTCCACCTGAGCAGGAGAAGCTTCTTTGGCGTGAGGGTGTGGGAGCCTGTGCCAGGCTGCCCAGAGAGGTTGTGGAGTCTCCTTCTCTGGAGATTCCAAAGGTGCCTGAACCCTGTGCTGCTGGGCCCCCTGCTCTGGGTGACCCTGCTGTGTGGAGCAGGGGGTGGCACCAGAGCATCTCCAGAGGGCCCTTCCACCCATAACATTCTATGATGCTATCTGCTCTGCATACTGTCCCAACCTGCCCCACTTCCCACTGCTGCTTCCCCCAGCCTCAGCTGGCAGCAGGAGAAGGGCAGGTCCCCACTTCAGGGCAGGCACCACCAGCTCATCCCCTCAGGCAGAGGAACCCCCGGGCTGAGCTTCTGCGCGTGCCATGAACGTGTGCCGTATGGCTTTGCCGTTCGTCCCAGCTCGCTCACGGCTGAAGTGAGAGACAGACGTGTCAGCGCCTCCTCCGCCCCTGAGCCACGTTCCCTTAGCGCAGCCCGTCTGCAGCAGCGAGCGGCTCGGCCCCGGGGAACGAGCAGAGCTGTACAGGGCTGTACGGTGAGCAGGGCCATCTGCAACCAGAGCTCAGAGCCCCGGCCAACCTCCCCTGCAATGGTGCCAGGGATGGGGCAGCCACCACCTCTCTGGGCAGCCTGGGCC
>JANIJG010000025.1:1170-22180 GCA_024611175.1 Megaceryle torquata | reverse complement strand
AAAAAAATCTAACAAGTAAAAGGCATTGCCCTTTACATTGTTTTAACTTGAGCTAAGTATAGCATTTGGCTTATTTGCAACACTGTATTTAAAGTGATGTTCTTCAGTTTATCTCAGACTAGCTGTGAACTTGTTTTTCATCTCCATCCTAAATCTCCTTACCCTGGATTGTTCTCTACTGCATAAGTAAGGCTTGGGCCACACCAATTTTACAGTCTAGTCACCAATGACTCTGCTTCCAGCACATGGGTAACCTCATTTCACTATGCAGCTTAAAGAATGTTTTGCTATTTACCCAAGATCTTGCAGAAAATATAATGTGTCCAGCAACTTTCTCTTCTGCTGACTGAAACCAAAAATTACCTGCTTCTTAGTTGTTGTTAGTATTTGTTATTGAAACATAAAACACAAATTCATAATGTCAGGGAACACTGATTATGCCATTGGAAAACAAAGTTTCAGACCATAATCACTATTTATATTTTCTTCTGCAATTTTTTATCCAAAATTTAAAGTTTCCAGATTTAATATTTTGATAGTAACCTTGATGTTGTAGATTTCATCTCAAGTGAAATTTCCAGGTCCAAAACAACCAGACAATTAATATTTGTGGGCAGACTAGATAATTGTAAATTATGATTATTAAATCTTGATGATGACTTCTATAGATCTTGAGTCTGAAAGCTCATTAGGCCCAGATCAAGAAAAGCATCATTTCCAGTGTGGACTGAGTCTATAGTGTACCTGCAAGAAATATGTTTGTAAAGTACAATCAAAAAATAAAGATTACCTCCTGGTAAATGAAAGGTTTACCTCCTCCAGAAAACCATTTAGTATTTAGATCTTTCAGGTCATCTAGAATTGCCTTCACATCCTCAGGCCACATATGCTTGGCAGCATCAATTCGGAAGCCTGCTACACCAATATCAATGAGATAGTTCAGGTACTCAACAATTTTTGAGCGCACATAGTCCTTCTCCAGGGCCAGATCAAGTAGATTATTCAAGCGACAGTTTCGGACCTGTGTAAGAATTCTGTAATGAAACATTTTTCACCTAGTAGACTAAATTTAGTTTTCTACATACATTTTGAATTTTGTTACTTAAATTAGAATGCCAAATAAAACCTTCATGAGCCGTTGTTCATTATGAATGTCTTAGCCTTGGACAGTTACCTACACACAAGGAGGATTCAGAAGTCTGCATTCATCCAGCTTGCACAGCTGTAGGTGTTGAAGGATTATAACAGGGAGCCAAAATCTATAACCAACTTTCTAATGCAAGTATAGGGCTAAAATATGATAAATTATTTTTACTCCAGTGTAAGTGTTCCTTTTAAGGAACAGACTCATTACTATTTCAGGTTCTCTCATTTCTTCTCTGATAGAGGAAGTATTTATAGAAATTATATTTCTAAACATTTTTAAAATATTGAGTTACTATGGCCTTATGAAATATTAAACTTTTGTTTTCTGACCTCTTTTTGTCTGTTCCCTGTAAATAAAAAATTATGGACATTGATATTAACAAAAGAATACTTTACACATACACTGAATATACTGAAATGCTTCTTTTAAAAACTATGCACATCTGTCTGGGGAGTGCAAGGTGCATCAGCCTATGTTGCAAATTGTACTAAAGAACTGGCTATAAAGATGTTCTTTTACTTCTCAAGAATTCAGGGACATTTAAAGTCTCCCCTTCTTCTGCCATCTCTCCAAAACCCCTCTCCCCTCAGCTTAGATTCAAGAAAGATCAAATGCATTTGAAAGATCTACGACATTATTCAAGGAAAATAGGAATTCTTCTTTACAAAATAGTTTTTCATTTGGTGGTAGTTTTAAAGTCCTGACCTTGTAATCTGATACAGATGAACAGACAGACTCCTAGGAAATCTCTAAAGAGAAGGATGATTTTCAAGATTTTGCATGACTGTATTTCCTCATGAAATCATAATCTCTCTCTTCTGAAATTGAGACCAAAGAAAACTTCCAAATTACAATGAAATAATCGCTGAATAGATTTTTATGAGCTTTAAAACTGTCTTATAAAGTACCTAAGTGCATTTGTCTAAATCTGAAATTGAGCCATTGGCTCAAATAGAGCTAACCCTTTAAGAAGTGGTGTTCCTGATAGCAATGCTAACCTCTACTATCTAGTCAGATGCTTTCCCATGATGGTTTTTGTTTTGTTTTCCTTTTAAAAAATGTCTGCAGTAAGGGGGAATCAAAGAAACCACAACCCAGGAATGGAGGTACATGAAAAATATATTTATAGTTCTAGGTTTACCTGAGATATATCATCATAATTCTCTATGTCTCCACTCTTAGATTTACATTTACCATCGTTGAAGTCCCAGACAGAATACGGCACAGCTGGAAAATCTTCAGTCTTTGCATTGAAATAGCTTCCACAAGTAGCATGGTCACCAGCACTAGTATTAGCTCCACACATATGGTTGATTACTGCATCCACATAAATATGTACCTAGAGAATAACATTTACATTTCAATTTGAGAAAGCAATTTCCTACAGTTCTAATTAATGTTCTTTCTCTCTTACCTGCTGCCCTATCCCCCTATTTCTGCTTGCTTGCTTCCCCCAACATTTTATTTAAACTCTTTCTCTTTTATCAGCGTATAACAATGCTGATGATACAACATGCACCTCAACAGACAGGCAGATTGCACCTCAAGGAACAGTTGAGAACAGCCCTGTGGAAAAGGACTTGGGGGTACCAGTGGATGAAAAGCTGGACATGAGCTGGCAGTGTGCACTCACAGCCCAGGCGGCCAACCACATTCTAGCCTGCATCAAAAGAAGGATGGCCAACCAGTTAAGAAAGGTGATTCTCCCCCTCTACCCTGCCCTGGTGAGACCCCACCTGGAGTACTGTGTCAAGCTCTGGTGTTCTTACCATAAGAAAGACTTGTACCAGTTGGAGCAGGTCTAGAGGAGGGCCACAAAAATTATCAGAGGGCTAGAACACCTCTCCTATAGACTGAGTTGGGATTGTTCAGTCTGGAGAAGAGAAGGCTTTGGGGAGACTTTATTGTGGCCTTTCAGTACTTAAAGGGGGCCTGTAAGAAAGATGTGGATAGTCTTTTACCAGGGCTTGTTGCAATAGGACAAGGGGTGATGGTTTTAAACTAAGAGGGTAGATTTAGACGATATAAAGAATAAATTTTTTTACAATGAGGGTGGTGAAAACACAGGCACAGATTGCCCAGAGAGGTGCTAGATGCCCCATCCCTGGAAACTTTCAAGGTCAGGTTGGACAGGGCTCTAAGTATCCTGATTTAGTTGAAGATGGCCCTGCTCACTTCAAGAGAGTTGGACTAGATGACCTTTAAAGGTCCCTTCCAACCTCAAGTATTCTATGATTCTATGGGAAAAAGACCACATTCAGTCCAATGCTACCTTGTCTTCCCTTCTAAACTGCCAGTTGTCTTTATCCTTCCACTGTTAATGTCACAAGGTTTTCAAAGCACTTACTCCAATGTTATTGCACCTGGTCACCATATCTCTAAATTCTGTTTCATTTCCAGATCGTGTGCACAGCTTGTAGCTGACGGGTTGATATCTCTCCCACCATGGTTGCCAGGGGTCAGTAATGATAACATTTTCATTTGGAGGTGAAATCTGTAAATAAGATGGTGTGTCTTAGTAACAGGATGCCAGTAATGACTTACTTATTTGCTCAGTATTGTTAGAGAAAGAACATAGAAATAGAAAATCATGTCCCTTTAATGGAAGATGCTGACAATACCTAACCCATGTAAATCCTCAGTAATCTCTCCTTACACTGTAGCAGGCTAGAAATAAAAGACTTACGCTAGTAGAAACATACTATAAAAATTAGGTCTATTGATATAATACCCCAATTATCTTTGTGACTACAGGCCTTGAAGATGAAAACAACGGTGTGAAATCTGTAGGACTGGGTCAGCAGAGATAGATGGCCCTGAACCATGAAGGAACTGACTGCAGAACAACTGATGTAATATCCCATCCTCAAAATTGATCCAACTTCACATTTTTTGCAGTGTTTTGGATAAAAGTATTCTTGACATGAAACTTGTCACAGTTTTGAGATAAACTATACCACTTCCTATTACAGACTCTTTCCAGTACACTTTTCAGGCAACAAGCTTTTACTGCTACCTCCAAGTCTCTGGGCAGAATCACCCCATCCCACCATTTCTCACAAAGATCCCTAGGCAGCAGCCTCCTCGGCAGCCATGCCTTTGTTACCAGCTCAGTAAGTCTGCATCTGAGAAAACATTCCAAGACCCCGTCACAACATGGATTAAAAAGCTATCAAAAGTGTATAGTACAGTCTGATCAGATTAAAATCTATCAGGCCTGTGAACCTGGGGGGGAAGGGAAAAAAGTTGCAAAGAAGAGATGTATTATTTGAAAATTATGAGAAAGTTCTCAGGCCAACTCCTGGGCTAAAAGGGACAGGTAGGCTTCTCTCATCAATTTTTCCTGAGCAATCTGACAAACTGAAATAGTTTAATAGGTGACTGATCTCAAGCTATACTGCCCCACCTATCTGACATCACTGGTTCCACAGGAATACATGCTTGTTGTTCAACAAAAAATATTTGCGTTGACACATCTCCACTAGAATACCAGTTCAGTTCATTTCTGCTTGCTCACAACAGGTTCCTGCAAAGACAGGTCTCTTAATGGTTTACTCTGACATTAGGCTTTACAGAAAGAAACCTGCCTGTTTGGATGAACTCGGTTATATTTATTTATTTAAAACCTTCAGCACTTTGGTATTCTCTGTGGGAGCCCTTCTCTTCAGTCACAGTTTCATTTTATATTTACTTATTTCAATAATATAAAGCAGATAAATGTAGGTTACTCTTCACAGCAGTAAAAAAAGGATTTAGCCAGTGATATGCAATTCTAATTCATCTAAATGTAACAGCACAAAGTGCAAAACATGCACTTTGGAGCAATTAAATAAATTCAGGCTTACATGATGATGGTTGAAGAATATATTTGTCAGCATTTACTACTTCCATTACCAATTACTATTTTTCATTCTCAGTACCTGTCCTTTGGTGAACTGAACGTTTTCTCTGAAAAACAAATTACAATCAATGTAGCAATTTTACTACCTACCAATAGGAACAGACATACCTGAACTCCTCCAAATCCATTAGGCGCTAAATAGCGTTCACACTCAAGAGCAATATCTGCCCAGCGCCATTCAAAGAGATGTACAATAGATGTCCTCCCAGAGAGAGTATTGGGGCTGTACTGCCCACAGCAAAACCCTACAATTAACAGAAGAAAACAGATACCCATCCTGTGCTCCATGATCAGTTGCATTCTTCTTACTGCCTATTTATGTTCCTGAAAGAAGGTAAAGTGCACATTGCAAAATACACTTTTAAAACTAAACGTACATCTCTGACATCATATTTATGTAACTTGATTGTAATTTTATTTGTGAATTAAATTCTAAGCTATATTGACCTCCCATACTAATAATAACTTTATTTTTCTGAAGTTAAAATTCAGACATTGTCTAATACAGTCTAATGTGCAAAAGTTCTATTTTTATTAGTATAAAGCCAAAAACAACCCCAAAAGGCAAAGAGGTACTCATATAGACTGGATGAACGTTTCATTTCTCATTTTAAAGTATAACATTTTACATTCCTAATTATCCTGAAGAGTCATCTTTTTGTCCAATTTTTGCCCATGTTATTATAACTTGTGCATATTTAGACAGGTCTTGGAGAAGCAGCATATTGCCACAAACCCCCAGGTATTTTGGAGGTCTAGCATATGTGAGTTTGGTACACAACATCTATCACTCAAACAACAACCCTAATCTTGTAAAATCCCTCAGATACATATGTGGCAATACTGACTTAAACCCATAAATGCTAAATCTTTAATCCCTGTATATCTGTACAGTCTGTGTGGACCTATTCCTCTCCCAGAACACAGCCACTGGCTTTCAGAGGTTAGAAGTGTTGTGAAGCTCCATAAGCAGTAAGTCTCCTTTATTGGTGCACAGGTACAGTGTTCTGCAACTGCACAGAAGTAGCTTTCCAGAGGAGGAAAACCATCTCTGTTATCTTCCAGTAAGCTAAACTAGGAACTACATTGCCCAATTAAAATCATATGTGTATTTACTTATATACAAACATAAATGACAGGCTTATTAAAATTGCCTCTCCTTTTTCTCATCTAAAAAGATAAACAGCTTACAACAAACCAGAATTTAAACAACTATCAAGATTTATGTTACACTATTTAGTATTTAGATTGTTACACTATCATTTTGCACTCTTCCATGTTTAGAAGTTGATTTAGAGAGTCTGAAATAAAAAAGTCCTATAAGGATTAACAAAAGGATGAACTACTACTTCCCATAAATAACACCACAGAGAATCTTGTTACTTTCCTATTCTTTGTAAAAAGCCATCTTAACACAGAAACAATGAAGGGCAGAGGGAACAAGGAGGTTCCTGGGTGCTGTCACAGGGGACACCACACTTCAGTAAACATAAACACAAGGGCCTTTGGGTTTGCTCCACAAAAGAAACCCCCACCCTTTACTGATTTTAATACCCATTTGGGAATGCACTGATGAAAACTCCAGCCCACAACAATTCAGATACCCAAACAAAAGTTTATATAAGATCTTACATGATTTCTACAAAACGATCCTCATTTTTATTTCAAGGACACGATGATCCCGCCCAGCTTCTTCAGGACATAGAGGCAATAAACATACCGAAAGAAAGAAGCAAACAGGACTCGACACGTACGTTTAGGGAACTAGCCTGTGACACTTAGAGCAGAGCCCAACACCGACATTCCCACCAGCGGCCAGCCCAGCGCCGCCCGGTCAGCGGCTGCGGGTGCCCGGCCCCTTCCGCTGGGGCGGGGCGGACCAGAGCGGCAGCGGCGACCCCGCACGGCCGCTGTCAGCGCTCCCACCGGCCCCGCATGGCCGCTGCCAGCGGCCAAGGAAACAGGCTCCAGGCCTCTAGC
The DNA here is from genome assembly GCA_024611175.1 of Megaceryle torquata. NCBI lineage: Eukaryota > Metazoa > Chordata > Aves > Coraciiformes > Cerylidae > Megaceryle > Megaceryle torquata. The sequence goes on along the minus strand of JANIJG010000025.1, from coordinate 15,152 downwards.
CCTTAGCCAGCAAGAAACATTACAGGGTAAAATAAATTGATTTATGTAAAAGCTTTATATTACTCGCGATTATGTTAATTCAAGATATATCTACATTATGGAATATATTGCAATCTCAAGATTTAAGAAAGGAAATCTCACTGCATACACGATTCTACCACTTAAAACAAACCAACCTATAGTATTTTTATCTTTGAGTATAGCACCACCGTGCTGTTATCCTACATCACTGCTTTGAAAAATTAAGTGGCCTTTTATGCAGTATTTTAACAGTTTGATTCTGTACTTGTAACTCACTGTGGGTGTTAGGACACATTGCACATTTCCTCTATTATGTACCCTTTAATGTGCAATAAATCGAGTCACAAATCTTTGTAAAGTGGCTCCATCCAGGCAGAGGCCAAAACCGTGGTAGCAAATGGAAGGGTTCCACATCTTTGAAGGCTAGAGCGGATTAACTAGTATTTGCTGTTTTAATGTTGATGAAGTGGCTTTGCCATACCAAGTACCAGAAGGATCCCTTAGCAGAATAATGTTTCTTTTCCTTGGGAACAGTCAAACCCTAGGCACTTGCTAGGCTGGAGTAAAAGATTCAGGTAGGGGTTGCAGGACTCAAGTGTTAGCCCTGCACTAGGAACAGCAGAACTATAAACTACTTAAAGGAAGCTAAAGTGGTTACAAGAGCAAATGTGTTCTCTTCCATCAAGCACGGAAATACAGTTTAGGAATAAACTGGAAGCAGCTGGGAATGTCCTAGAAAATAATAAAAGTGATTCTCAGTTTGACATTAGATTCCCTCTTAGCTTTCAACTTCCAAAGATGCAAACTACGTAACGTCCCTTGTCTTGGTGACTTTTCCAAGTTACTATTGAGATAGGATAATTTAGCTAGCAGCTGTTTCATTTCTGAATGTACATTAAATTTACTTTGCAGATGACATTATTATTTTTACCTTCTCAAACCCCAAATTTCTTGTTCATTACATACAGTGAAGTGCCTAAAATTCAAAGTTTTTGTGGAAAAACTACTTGAAAGACTGGAACCGATGATGAGCCTTATATGTCAAGCTCACACTGAGGACACCGTAGAAATGTATAGTTATTTATGTTAATTATCTGAGTTATGTTAATTATCTGAGTCAACCTCACTTTGAAAATTATAGTGATATGAGTATACTCAAATATAATTAAAGAAATGTTGCTGTGTCTATTAGCTAACGAAGAATGTGAAACAAGCCTGCATATGGTGATTATGTGCAATCTCAAAAGCTGTCCCTAAAAAAAAAAAAATAGAGGTCAATGTACCTGAAATATTAAATCAAACAGAAGCAACATTACAAACAAAAGAAATGGGTATACAAAACCCCAGTTGATTTATGGGGACGAAAACTTTGCCTTCTGACTCTAAAAAGTTCTCTCAAGTGGACTGATGAAGTTTCCTTGACAGATTATAGGTATAGGATGGTAAAGAGCAAGTTTTATTTGTCCTTCAATAATATAAACCAATAAAGAACACAGTTTATCTTTATTCATAATGGAATGGCCACAGAACACTCACTTATTTTTAATTTTTTCAAGCCACTTCTTACTTTTGTCTAAGCATCATAAACCCTTCCGAAGTTCTCAAAGTTTCCCTTCTCAGTGTATTTTCCTGGCCTATGACTCCAAAGACAGATAAGGTACAACTACACAGTCCACGTAGGAACACAGTAAATACGCTAAGAAGAATTCCAGTAAAAGTATTTTAAAATAATCTGCTAAGACAGCTTATATTGAAAAAACAGAAAAGATACAGTTATTCTGGTCCAGCAATCCATACTAATGATTTATTAGTGTTTGCAGCTGGAATGATGACAAAACAAGTCTTTACAGCAGCCTGTTACCACACCATCAACTATGAATTAATATTTTATGGAATAATTTTCTCCTTAAATCCATTGATCACTCTTGCTCAAGTAAACGTTATTGCAATGTTTCCCACGTGGCTTTAGAAAGTTAAGCAAATCTTCCTAGTATGTAGAAAAATCTTACTATGTGGCCTCCACAGCACTGATTTTTATTAAACACAGTTCAACAGGGCAAGGACCACGAATACACTGGTTTTACGTTGTTTTAACTGCTACTCTTGTTTCAATGACTTCAGTCTCATTAGTGCTATTTTTCAAGATGTGGATGAATAATGAAAGTTACTGTGCCTAATTTCTCTGTACAAACTCAAGCCAGGGCACTATTGCTCCTGCTTAGTCTCTAAGACAATAAAAAGATTTACACTAAAATGAGATCTGTAGATTTTCTTACCTTTTTACCCTGAAACAGTAACGGCTAAACCACCACACTCGGGGAGTTATATATGAATATATACCCCGAATCCTCTAGAGCATGATGCACAGTTAAATTGGACTGTTCACCTTTCAAAAAAGTGTCATCTTCCTCCTCCTTTCTACTCTCAAACCCCACAACAGAAGTCAAAATGAAGAGAAGACAGCAAAATGAAGAGAAAGCAAATAATTTATTAGTGATTTCACAAGCCAACTAACATACATTTATCATGTCAGTCTTGTGACAGTTTAGAGACATTTGGAATCTTTAAAATGAGAAAATTTATACTCTGCCTTAAATTATGTTAGAAATGCTACTACGCACAGTTCAAGAGTCCCGATGAGTACACTGTTTCTTCCCCCAGCTTGATAATACTTGAAAGAGATGGAACACAAAAGGGACCTGGAACATCACAAAGGCACGTTAAAAGTAAGAACAACCAGAAAAGAGTAGTGTTATGCTTTCTTTTGACAACTATATTGAAAGATGCTTAGTAGTTAGGAAAGGAATGCCTGAAAAAAAAAAAAAAATACTTCATAGATACACACTGTATTAATTTTATGTTACAGTAAGTTAAACAATAATGTAGTATGAAAACCACAGAGAATATGTAAAGTCACTGGCAACAACACTACCTCAGTGCAGAGAACAAATCTAAAAAAAAAAAAAATTGACAAAAAGATAGCAGTGATTAATAGTTCAATTCCAAATACTTCATTGTGAGATAGACAGATTTTCTTCTCTACTCTAAAAAGTAAGGAATGTACAAACTAAGTCAACTACAGATTGTCTCATATACTAGGGCAACAGTAATCATCAAATAATTTAAAATATTGGTCAACTAACATTATTAAGAATTTCTCTGCAATGTATTTTAAATAAATATGATGATAAGTTGATTAAAGAAAAACAAGACTACATCCTCAGTGTGAGCTCAGCACAAATCCATAGGCATCAGTGGAACACTTCTAGCTCATACAAGCTGAAGAATTTGACCACAAATGAGCAAGTTAAATGACCTTTGAGGAAGAAGGTGGAGGACACCTTTTAAGACTAGGAACCTTCATTGTGTCTATTCACACAACACAGACAACTCACTGATTTATTTTTTTCCCCCTGAAAAAGTGCCCTCTGCTTTTAAAATTACAGGATTAGTTCAAGCTCTAAAACATGTAAACTCCTCCCCACACCTATTCTATATGAAAGCTTTGATGTAGTTGAGTGCTACTGGAAACTTTGCACAAAAAAGGATACAACAATAAAGGATACACTCTGCATGACAGTATTACTGCAGTATTTACGCAGGAATGTTTCTAAAGAAGAACAGCAGAATGTGGTTTAATTTGACTTGATTGTCAGTATAGCATACACATAACTTTATGCTACCTATCAAAAGAGTAAATGTGCCTCTGATAAAATACAGTTTTGACCCCTTATGAAATCTAATGACAGCTGATGAGTCCACGAATACTAAACCCCACATTCAAAAGTACATTTTATGATAACTTGAACTACTAGGACAACACCAGATTTTTCTATCTTATTAATTCTCCTTCAAGTCTTTGCCATTTTACAGACTCACTTTTTCCATCAGGTCCAAAACCCAATCATGTTTCCATTCAGCGTACCAGCTTTCAGTCATTTCTTCCCTATGAAGAGGCTAGCAGCCTCTCAGCATCAGTTTCTTATACATAGCCTCTTCTCCCCAAAAGACATATTTTAGCTATGGAAAAAACAGCCATCCCAAAAACTAACTGAAATTTGTGCCAGTCCATCCAGAAAAAGACATTTCATCCAGCAAGAAATTACATAGTATTTTTATAAACTATATGTATTATTTTCTCTACAAAGGATACAAACCTTTGTAGAGGAAAATACTAAGAAGTAATAAAAATATTTGCAGTAACATCCATGATTATTTTTAAACAAAAAGAAGCTATGTTAAATTTGAGTTTAACTTCTGTCAATTTAGTTGTAAAAAAAATAAAAAAAAAAACCCAAACCACAAAACAAAAACACAACATGGAGACAGAAGATACAGATAAAATCTGAAGTCCCTCAAATGTCTGCATAAACTTGTTTATATATGTATTTGTTTCAAAGTGGATTCTGACACTGTTTTTCCTTATGGACTCTATCATGGAAGTCTGCATCATAAGTGAGCATCCATCAGAATATTTCAGCAGGAACAGGAAAACAGTCACGCAGAAAAAGGGTTCAGTTTCATCACTAGTTAGGAAGCGAAATAAATCTTTAATTAAACCTCATGTATCCGCAGAAATCAGTCTACAGCACATTCTGTGACCTTTACATAAAAATGGTCAAGGTAAGGAAGAAGTTCTGCCCATATATTAAGCCAGTGACACCAAGGTACCTTATGTAAGACTTTCAAGTGTACAACTAAATTTTGCATATACATGTGTTTGTTCACTAAAAAACACCCACATCTTCTGAGTTGACCATCAACATGATTAATAATAATCAAATCGGAACCTCATCATTTTCTCTATGTAATTCAAGTACCATTTCAAATGTTTAGTGAAGTCAGAATTAAACATTAGTTGGAAAGACACGGAATTCCTAACAGAGTAAATGTTCAGACTTATAGCTTGCCAATACCTAAAATACTTCAGGATTCTTTGTTTTTATTATTATTAAAGAAAACTTAGTAATTTTCTTAGTGGACAATGGATAAAATAATAAAAAGGATTTTTTCTAACAAGGATGGAGTAAGAAATTACTTAAAGATTCCCATAAACCTTGTTCCTAATAAAATACTTTAGACAAAGCTCATTTGTCTCTTTTCAATGACCAATACAAAATAATGCCTAAGAAAAAAAGTGATCTTTATTTGGATAAAATACAGATCCTGCAAACCACAAATCAGTAACTCAAAATAGGAACCGGTAAGACCAAATACTATCTTAGAAATCAGGTAAATAACCTCAAATATCATCTGATTAAAAAAAAAAAATCCTTAGACAACTGGCAGAACAAGAAACCTACAATTGAAATAACTGTTACAAACAAAAATACTGCCCTCACAGTAACCATACTGCAGGGTCTCCAACCAATTTTTTAAAGAAAACCCCAGTTGTTCACATCCCTTATTTCAAACTTCGGGGTCTTTTTTTCTTTTCCCCCCAGAGTAACAATTATAAAAACATCCATATTAAAAAAAAAAAAAAAAATCATGAATTAGGTAAAATGTTTCAGAAGCATTCAGTCTAAGCTTTGAGTTCATTTGGTCTCAAATGGAGGCATAACCAGAGTGATATCCAACTGTAATCTGTAATTAAGTTAATGCTCTAAGTCTAGCTAGCTTATCCATGAGTGTGAAGACTGAAACATAAGTGCTTCTAATTCTTGTACCAGTTACTTCACAGGCTAATTTGGGACAGTTCACTACTCCAATGTTTTTAGGCCATGAAATCCCATAGTTAAGTTAGAGCTGAGTTTCCTTGAGTTACTGTCATATAAAGGCGAATACCTTGGTAGTTAGAAGTAGTGAAGAAAAACTGTATGACAGGAAATAAAGTTAAACAGTGATTACTTTCTGCTAAAAGTTACTTTCCCCTCAAGCTTACGCAATGCCAAGTATCAGGACCCACAACAAAAGGAAGCCTTTATTAGTGCAACATTACGTAGGCCTTTCTAACACAATATCCCTTCCTAAATCAGACAAGTTTAAAGGATGCAGCAACAGCACTAAGATCTCATTTTCCCAAGTCAGCAAAGACAGAGGTCCTTTAAAGAGCTAGGAGAAATGACCTTACTGTTGGAAACAGTTCTTCAAGATCACTTTACAATGGTGGGGATGGAAGGATGGAGAAAAGAAGCAACTCTTTCCAAACCCAAAACCTCAGAAGATTACTAAAAGGTAAGTGGTCTGATTCCACAGAATTATGCTCCTTAGCTCCCCTGATTCGAGTATCTAATAAAGTAACTGCAGTATCCAAGTTTATAAACGGAGAAAAAAGCAGCATTTTAAAGCTTACACCGGCTATATCCAGTCTGTTTTTCTGATATAAATGTACAGTTAAGAAAAGAAAATTGTTTGGAGTACCTCCTCTCCAGCACCACTATTCCTAAAGCAGCCATGAAAAAGAGATACCAAATAAAAATAACCCCCACAACACCACCCCCCACACTCCCCATTTCTTTATTTTCAAGCAGGTAATCCATACCTTGTGCAGTGTTCTACTTTTTTCTTTTCCCTTCATTAGCATCCTGTTTTGGTCTAGCTGAACGAGCAAATTGCTGAGATTCTGTTAAGGACTAAAAATGTCAGTGATAAAGAGAAGCCAATCAGAAAGCAAAGAAAGATGTATTATTTCATCAAAAGATAGTTTAAAAGTGGCCTTTTATCTGTGAATCAACTCTGCTAGAGCATTAGATATTTTAACAATAGTACCTATTTATCTAAGGTTAGGACTTCACTCATTTGCGGTACAAAAGAATCCCCCAAATTAAGAGAGCCTGTCCAAGAGATCACAATACTAAGCAGAGAAGGACTAACTGGAGATAAGTTAGGTGCAAACAGACTAACTATAGCAGGATAAATACTTGGTATTTACAATCCTCCATCCCAGCATGTTCATTCCATAACTTTGATATCTCAGTAGGTATTTGGGAGGAAAAAAGCTAATATGAACAGATGCTGGGATGAAAAAGGAAATAAACTGTGAAACATTGAAGTCAAAAATGAGAAAAAACTTGGACAAAAACAAACAGGGCAATGAAATAAAAAAAAGTGTAGAAGTCCCAATGTGTTACATAGGGCCAGAAAGTAACTGACAATTCCAGCTGGAGAAGCAGTTTAAATAGACCACTGACCCCAACAGGAACATTTCTTTACGTTCTTAATTAAGCCTGTGTTTAAGCAAGTCAAAAAGCCTACTTAAATACAATGTTCAAACAAGCTCAATTACCTTTTGAACTGTGTTCGCAAGGATCAGAGCTAAGACCAGAGAAGACAATTTTATTGTCTTAAGTAAAGCATGTTTATTTCAGAGGAGGTGCCTCTATGTATTTTTCAGTTATCATAAAATTAACAGTAGTACACTACGCTACACTGCCTGGGTTCCTTAACATATTTCCTCTTTCCATAGATTTCTAATGGGTAGGGCACTTCGACAGCAAAACTAGAGATTTGTCACATAGATTACAAAGCACATGTTTGCAGAAAAAAGATACAACCACCATGGGTTTTTCAAATAACACATATCCATTTGCTTCTTTTAAAGCTTTAGCAGCTGCTTTTTCATTAGGAAGTCCAATGAAAGCCTGTCCCTTCATACGGCCTTCTTTCATCAAACGTATATCAAACCTGAAAGCAAAATTGAGAATTTCTCGTGTTTAACTGCACATTCATATTTCACAGAGCAAATGTAATTCTCACGCTTGCAACTTGGAGATATAGCAGAAATGGTAGCAGAGCCTACAAGCAGGAATTATGTCACTAGAGACCATTTTGCCTAGGGGAACCATTTACTAACAAGTGACATTAGACTGCAGGATGGCAAACTGGTGTGCAACTGCAGTTAATGACATATGCAAAATTATCAGATACACACAGTCATCTACACCATTCATTCTGTATTACTCAGCCAATAAACAGTAAATTTAGCAATGAAAATAAGGGCAAAAATAGTAGGGCCTTCAGACACAGTTCAAAAGATTATTCTATTTCTGTATTTGCAATAAATTAAGACTTTCAGATGACCCATTTTTTCTTTATAGAAGAATAAAGGTGACTAGTTTTTACATCACATTTTTCACTATTATAGAAGTCAACATAAAAGGCTTATTTTTAACCAAGTAAAAAATTAAACTCACATATTTCGTTCCACTTCTGACTGGAAGTCAACATATCTTCCAAAAATGAACTTGAGATCCTGAAATTAAGGAGTAGGTGTAAGAGGAAAACAGGTAAATATTTATCAAAAGGGCTTTTTAATTTGCTTGTTTACCTACCTTTTCTTGAACTTGTTTAGCTAAATTCTTCACATATATCCTGCAGTTTGGATCACCTGGCTCATAGTTTTTGAAAACAGAAAATTTTTCCATTTCTTGAAGAAGACAGAAAACCAGACAATGTTTTAGCTCATTTATTTAGTAGTTTTGCTCAGTATAAAATAATTAAATTTAATATATGATCAATTAGTAAAGGCAAAACTTATTTAAACTATTTGTGGCAACAAATCAAAGAGGTACAATTAGATAATTTATTCTCATACCTTCTTTAGAAAGTCTGTTTTTTTCTAGATCCCTTCTAGAAATAAATTCTGATGGTATTTCATCCTCTTCCTCTTCAGTTTCCATTTTATCATTTGAGCTAGGAGCTGGGAAAATCCTTCCAAAGCCTGTATTATTGATTTCTTCCGTGGCTGCATAAAGGTCTAAAATTTCAAGACATTATATGGGTGGTTTGTATGTTTATTCACAAGAGTATCAACAGGAAGCAAAAGGTATACTCCTTTCAGTAATATTTTAATATAGCAGACTCTGTAAAGCAATTTAAGACACATTTCTTTAAGGATGTGTTCAATCACTGGTTCGACAAACACACCTGCTCTATATGGTCCTATAAAATCAACTATACTACAAATAAAAACCCATGGCACATGCCAGTTAAGGTAAAACTAGCCTTGCTGTTCAAGCCTGCATCCATTTTAGTGGTTTATCTAATTTTCATTCAAATGAACTGTATATTACTGTAAAGTACCAAGAACACAGACTGACCATAACCCTATAAAAAACCATCACACCTCCTTGCTATTATCACCCAGTATTTTTATAGCAGATAATCAGTGCATCACAGAGGAGCTGGCAATCAGGTGAATGCTGCTCTCAAGGAGGTGGAAAAAGAAAATCTGAAATTAGCCTGAAATATACAATATAATACTGAGAATGCATTTATAATGTATTTCCTTAAAACACCTTCAACGTCTATGAGACAGTGCAGTTCACCATAAAGCCATAGATTACGTATGAAATCCTCTAGATCCTTTACTGTAGTAAAGCAGAGTTCTATGTTTTAATATGGGAAAAACAGAAAATGCAGAGAAGACAAGTTCTTAAGCAAACCCCAACCTATACTGTTTATGAAAGTTCAAACAGAAAAGAAGAATTCCTTGGCCTCAATTTCAGCAGCCTTCTACACAGTGAAGCCACATGAATGTAAGATTAAATGCATCTGAAGTACAAAATCTCTCACCATTTTTTTCTTCTTTTTCTGAGTTCATCTGAAGAACAGCTGGGATATCAGTAGTAATATGGAACTCAATTTTTTTATGACCTACATGCTGTGGCTGCTCAAAGACATCTGAAGGTGACAGTGTAGGATGCAAATTACTGTTTAAAACAACAACATGTTAATTAAAGATTCAAATATCGATGAATACATAGTCAAATACAAGATTTCTTCCAGATAGATTTTTATGCTGTTTACCACAAATACATGAGTTCTCCATTTCATAAATGTCATCCAATAAGTTCAAGTCGATTAAAACACTGAAAATACAGTAGGTATGGCTGGCAGTGAAAGCAAATATAAGAATTACATACCACATTAAAGTATAACCGGCACTTAGGAAAAACTTGTATCACTAAGTTAAATACAAAAAAATAACTGGCCTTGCTGCTGCTCTCACAGTAGAGGGTAGAATATACAAATTTTTTTAAAAATATAACAAAGCACTTAGAGGAAGAAGGTAGCTATCAGCAAAAATGCATTCACAATTATCACCACTACACAGAAATACTATACCAGTGTCTTCTGTGCCACAGTACTGTGGTTTCAAAAAACAAACTTATTTTAAGTGAAACCAGTTTTTATTCTTCCAGCATCATCCTTTCATTTTTAATTTTAAATGTTTATTTTAAGAATTATCCCAAACAATAAACCCAGATTGCCTATGTCAGGACTGTGATATGAAATTGTTTTTTATGAAAAAGGGATTTTTATGATTTTGATATCAGGAGAAACAGAGCTTGAACCAGGCTGACTTTACAGATTAAGGCTGTTGAACAGATCTGAGTTCAAATAACCAAAAATTTAGACCTTTAGAGCAACAAAGCCTTGCATAAGTAAAAGGGAAGCAACCAACCCCACTACCAAATCTACCTATCAGTGAACACCACTTGTTTTAAAACAGCAACACTAAAGCAAGCATGATAGGGAGAACATAATTTTAATTTAGTAAAAGGAATAATCTTCTGGAAAAGTGCAAAACCACAGAAATAATACAAACCTGTGGGGAGTACACATGGGAACATTCAGTAAGTCTTTAATTCTTTGCTTTTTTCTAACACCACGCCTCCTTGTGTTTATTGGTCTTTTAGGCTGAAGGGTTGCTAATTCCATCAACTTGGTCATCCTATTTTAAACAAAATTTTAAAAAAGAACTAATGTAGCTTACAGTTTATTTAAAAATATTCATTTTGAAAATTCCTCCCCTTTCCTCAAAGCCCTTGAAATAAAACTTTTCAGAATATGGCTATAACTGTATCTACTGTAAGATCAAAACTACATTAATAATCTATAACACATAGCAAATCAATATATACAGAACATTCCTTACATCTGCACTCTTTTCATTCTGAGTTTCTTTTGTTGGGTTGGCTTCTTTTTTTTTTTTGGACATGGGAACAAATTATAGTTTGCATATCATTTGGACATTTTCCTTCTCTTACCCATGACTCAAGACAGCACTGTCCTTCTATTAAGTCACTTTGGAGCATCCTTAAGCATCTGGAAAGATTGTCTATATACTGCAGACATTAACAGATCCCACCAAACTAGAAGCTAGAAAAGTAAAAACACCACTTTTTTTTTTTTTTAAAGATACCAAAAGCTTGCAAGTGACAGTAAACTGCATACCTCTCCTTTTCCTCCTCATTATCACTTTCATATTCTGATTCATCTCCACTAGATAGTGGCTCTTCTGCCTCTTCAGGCAAAGGTGGCTCTTCAGGAGGCAGAGGTGGGATTGGGGGAGGTGGCACAGGCACTGGTAAATACTCTTCATACTAATTATGGAGAAATATTTTTGAAAAAAAAAACCTAAACATTTTAAGAAAAAAAACCACCACATGTCTTGTTTGCAATAATTAGAAGATAACAAGAAGCATTTTTCTAAAGTATGTTTATAGGAACCTAGATGTTATTTTGATAAACTACACAGTAATGTAGTTTAATCAAATATAGTAATCAAATCTTTCCACATGAAACAAAAAATGCAATTTTCTGAAGTGTAACAGTGAATATTTTAATTATTTCAATTTGAGGAGTTGAAGAGGAAAAAAAAAAAAAAGCAGCCATGGCCCTGGATTTTTCCTTTGCACTCAGCTTTAAGGACTTTCCTGAGAAAAATATGGTCAAAACATAAGGAAGGAGGGATAAGTTCCCACAGTATCTCAATATCTACACTGAACCTTTCACCATCTATCAGTGTTACATTTCTATTTCTGCAAGAAGCATGGATTTCATCAAAGGAGTCCTTTTTTTTTCACTCAGATTACAAAAAACACATATAAGGAACTCCCTATGCACAAAATTACCTCTGGGCCCACTTTCAACAATCTTACTATACATAACAGTTACTTTTATATACCATCAGTTTCATCACCAACAACTTCTGGTATTAGAAATACTCCATGTTGTTTGGAAACTACTCAAGGAATTTCAAGGACTGGCTTCTCGCCTTACTATGTTTTTTTGCATGACCATTAAATTCACAGTGGTTGACCTGGTCCAATACAAGGCAGCAACTAAAATTGTTCCCAGGAAATCAGTGTGAATTCATTCATTTCACAGATTTACTTCGTAGTTTTCTTTACCAGCTAGATCCTGTTATTAGAAGCGGGTGTTCTGTTAGGGTAAACACATAGTGGAGTACAACTTTAGTATATCCAAAAACTGTAGCTATCACTATCAATTGTTCCATCTTCACCTGGCAGTCAGTTAAGCTACTCTATCACAGCAACAGAGAACTAAGATGCAGAGTTGGCATTTCTATTTCCCTTCAGAAACAGATCTCCCTAATCCTCTGCCTGTTTCCCCTCAATCCTGCCACTTTCAAAAAACATCCTTTCACAGGGCAAGTTAAATACAAAAAACCCCTGTATAATCTCATTAACAATATGAATCTAATCAGAACTCCAAAGAAACACATAGGTCAAAGAACTTAACACATCTTTGTAAGGCAATGGGCCAACAGCATTCTTTTTGCTGTACCTGTAATGTGACGCTATAACCTCCCCTTTTTTATACTCAGTTTGAAATATTCCAGTGCTACTGTCATATGTGTATTTATTTTGTTCTAAGTATAGCTAAAAAGATTTATTTAGAAGACTAACATGCACATCTTACTGCTGCATTTCACTGGGTATCTGTGATCCTCTACAGATTTCTCCCAACTTTTAGAAGTTTGAATTGAGAATTGCAACAATATTGCTAACATTTTAAACTGTGAATCCATTTTACTGTACCTAAAACATATATTAAAAAAAAAAGTTACCATGGGAGGGCGAGCAGTAATTGGTCCAAAAGGTGGAGGAAGATTCATTTTATTCATAAGATGAAGTACCTGAAATGATTCAAGATAAGTTAAGATTTTCTTAAAATAAGTAAACAAATGAAAACAGTTCCTTGCTAGGAACACACAGACAGTAACTTCTGGCAGGTGTTAATCAGCACAGTTTTAATGAAGACACAACCACACTGTTTATTAAACAATGTGAAATCCTGCACTTGAGATCCAAGACTAATGGTAAATATAAGCAACACCCTAAAAGGGCAAGTCAAAAAAAGTAAAGCATCTTCTCCAAATGAAATTCCCAGTACTCAAATCACATAAAATTAGGAAGATCACATCTGGTTAAGTTTTCAGTGTCAATTTAGTAAGTTACTTCTGGGCAATGAAATTTTTATATCTCAATACAGTAAAAAATTAATTTTGGTTAACACTGTCAGAAGAAAACTAACTTAATATTTACTATGACTAAAAGTATTTCTGTGAATAATTTAGAAGAAAAAGGAGATGTTTTTCTTTTTATACTTTTTTTTTTTTTTTTCCAATTTTTAACTTACCTGGACATAAAATTTGGGCACGCTTGCCAAGGCATTTGCTATATTTGCTAGAATTGTACTTGAAGGTGGTGGATACAAATATTTGAGACAAGAATTGATGGGAAAGGTGAGGCTGAAGAAAAAAAGATAAAAAACAAGACATCTCAGCACCATTGGCACATAATGACTACTAGAGGTTTAACTATACGTTAAATGTGAAGTATCACTGAAATATTATTTTCCCTAGAACACTTACTTTGTCTTCAACATAAGGCAGCAGTCCCCTAATGCATGACAGACTTACTGAGCTTGGGCACAGTAAAAGTACCAACAGATGCAGAAAGCCTAAAGCACATAGAAACAATCAACACGCCCCAAACTAAAGCACAGCATAGCATGTTGTATAAAAATCACAAACTTAATGGTCAAAGAGCTAGATTTATTAGCCCCAAATGAAATTTACTCTTCTTGTATGCAAAAATACGGGGGGGGGGGGGGGGGGGGGGCGGTGGGAAAAAAAGCCCACTGATCTTACACCTGCTCTTTAGCAGTGGGAAGTGGGTTCTCAATCTGTTAACATGACCATCTGG
>JANIJG010000024.1:0-12009 GCA_024611175.1 Megaceryle torquata | reverse complement strand
GGGTGCTGGGGCTGTATGAGGAGGGGGTGACCCTGTGCGGGGTGCTGGGGCTGTATGAGGAGGGGGTGACCCTGTGCGGGGTGCTGGGGCTGTATGAGGAGGGGGTGACCCTGTGCAGGGTGCTGGGGCTGTATGAGGAGCTGTTTTCCCCTGCCAGCAGCAGGTTGGGATGCTGCACCCTCTGTCTGGCTCCAGACACCTCTCCCTGTGCCCTACACCCAAGGGGAGATCTGGGAGAGGTGCCCGAGCCCAGCGGGCGCTGCCCCGTGCCCGCAGCCCATCTGACATGTCTCTGGGTGTCCCCAGCTGTGAAGGAGGCAGCCGTGCAGCGGAAGCACAACCTGTATCGCGACAGCATGGTGATGCACAACAGCGATCCCAACCTGCACCTCCTGGGCGAGGGCATCCCCATCGACTGGGGTGAGGAGTACAGCGGGCAGCCCGAGGCCGAGCCAGACACCGACAAGCGCCGCAGGGCCAAGCAAGTGGTGTCAGTGATACAGGACGACGAGGGGGTCCTGCCCTACGAGGTGGGGGATGAGGCACTGCTGCCACCCAGCTCCCCAGAGCCACCGGCGATGGAGGAGCCGGAGGCAGGGGCAGCGCCGAGCTCCCTGGGCCGGGTGGAGGGGATCCGGGAGGCGCTGGCGGAGCAGAGCCCCGGGGACGGCGGCGAGGAGCCGGCAGAAGAGCGGCTGACGAACGGCACCGACGGCCCGCAGGGGAGCGGTGCCACTGAGGAGGTGGTGGTGGCAGTGGCAGGGCCTGTCCCGGGTGATGCCCCCCTGCAAGGGCCAGCCGGTGAGGGGGACGGGGTGCACTGCACCACACCAGCGTCTCCTGGAGCTGAGGTCCCATCGGGGGCTGGGGTGCAACACGTCGCAGCGGCATCACCCGTGCCTGCATCACCTGTGCCTGGAGCTCCCGCCCCATCAGGGGCCAGCGTGCAACACACTGCACCAGCACCCAAACCCAGAGCTGATGTCCCATCAGGAGGTGGGGTGCAACACACAACACCAGCATCACCCGTGCCCAGAGCTGATGTTCCAGCAAGGGCCAGTGTGCAACATGCTGCACCAGCATCACCCAAACCTAGAGCTGATGGCCCTTCAGAAGTCGAGGTGCCCCCTGCCACACCAGCATCACCCACAATGGGAGCTGAGATCCCATCACTGTCTCCTGGGACGACTTGCCACCAGCCCAGTGACAAGGAGACGGGTGAGGAGGTGGCCCCTCCAGGCAGTGAGTGCAGCCCCCCACAGCCCATGGGCATGACAGAGAGCGGTGAGGGGGTGCAGACTGAGTTCTAGCCCCAGGTTTCCACCCCCACCCCCCACTGTGGACTGGCACCAGTAATGGTGGGGGTTGGGGTAGGGGGAATAGGACCTGCTGTGCTGCTGGGGTTGGAGAGCGGCGTGTTGGGAGAGGGAGGGGATGGGAAACACCGAGACCTTATTGTCTAGGTGGGGGGGGTCCCTGCTGCTGTGTGGGGCTGGCTACAGCCAGGTGATCTTACTGGGTCAGACTGGGGGAGGCCCCTGGCCCAGCATGGGGCATCCCCTGCACTCTGCTCTGTCCTTCTGCCTTATTTTCTTTTCTACTGAAGAGATGCTTTATCTGCCCCCCCCCCCCAACACAAGTGCCTGGGGCTACTGGGGGCGAGGGGGGGCTGGCACTAGCCCTGCTGTGCTGGGAGTGTGGGAAGCTCCCATGGATCCCATCTCTTGCCCAGGAGCCCACCCACCACCATCCCACCCAGCCAGCCCCAGTGGGAACAGGGTCTGAGGGGGAACGATGGAAAATGTGATGGTGGCCAAGGGCACGTCAGGGACATGGCAACGACGCTGGGCAGCTCAAGCCCTACCAATGGGGCAAGAGCAGGGGCAGGGCTGGGCTCATGGCACCAGGGCTGGGCTCATGGCACCCAGGGTGGGCTCATGGCACCCTCAGAACCCAACACCCACCTCCAGCCACCCTCACCCTGGGTTCTTCCAGCAGCTATTTAAGTCCAGAGCACAGAGGGGAAGGTGGCCCTCGCCCAAGGTCTCCAGTTTTGCCCGGCAGGACTGGGCTCCCTCCGGGCTCGGGCTCACCCTGCAGCAGTGGGATCCCAGCTCCTTCCAGAGCTCCCCAGCACCACACACCGATCGTTTCCCCAGCTCTTGGGCTTTGCAGGTTTTGGCCCCTGTGGTGATGGGCGAGCAAAGAGCTGCTGCCTTCACAATGGCTTTGCTGGAACCCCAGTAGCCCTGCCTGCTGGGGGGAGGGGGATGGGACTGGCACAGCCCTGCCCCTGCAGAGATGCTCGAAGCTCCCGAGGTGAAGGGGGAGGGGGGGGGGGCTTGGCAGACCCATGAGTGTGAGACATGAGTGTGTGTGTGCACAGAGCAGGGCCCAGCACCCCAATACTCGCCTGTATTTTAGGTGCCGCTGTTTCTGCCTCTGAAGGGGGGGTGCCCAGCCTAACCCGCTCCGGGACACCCCCCCCCAGAGTGCCTTGCTTTGGGAACTTAAACCCTGTCTCTTCCAGGATATTTTATTACGAAAGTTATACAAAGGTTTAAAAATATGCTTATATTAATTAATAAAATGGAAAAAAGCTTTATTTAAAAGCCAGAGGAGACTGTCCTTATTCCTGAACCGCCCCCCCGGGACTGTGCTGGAGGGGCAGGGCTGGGGTTCGCCCCCCTCTCAGTGACTGGGCTGGGGGTCACATCCCGAGCCCACCCAGCAGCAACACAAGCCAGGAGATGAACAACTGAGATGATTTTATTAAAAGGGGTGTCCCGAGGAAGCAGCAAGAGGCACCCGCAGCAGCAGCAGCAGCAGCAGCTTCCCCTGGGCACGGCCACACTGACAGTTCCAGGGCTGCTCCCAGCCCATCCCTGAAGCACTGCGGGGCTGGGGGGGGGGATGTCAGCAG
Source organism: Megaceryle torquata (assembly GCA_024611175.1). Taxonomy (NCBI): domain Eukaryota; kingdom Metazoa; phylum Chordata; class Aves; order Coraciiformes; family Cerylidae; genus Megaceryle; species Megaceryle torquata. The sequence continues at coordinate 9,086 of JANIJG010000024.1, read as the reverse complement.
GACCCCCAGTATCCCCAGAAGGCACTGTGTGAAGAGGGGCTGGGTGCAGGGCAGCTCTGGGCAGGAGGGCAGGGGTGCCTGTCCCCTGTGTGTCCCCTTCCCCAGCAGGTCACTGGACTGTTCCCATCCCAGCCGGGATGAAACCCCTCCAAAAGGGGCAAGGGAAGCAAATGCCCAGCACCCCCTGCTGTCATCTCCCAGCAGAAGCTCCCTGAGAGCTGGGGGACAGCCACCAGCCGAGGACAGAGGTGGTGGCAGCAAGGTGCTGGCCATGGGGCTCCCCTTCCCCGGCACCTCCCCACTGAGCGGAGCCAACACTGAGGGTCCTCACAGCAAGTCCCTGGGGTGCTGCATCCCACACAGCATGGGGATGAGAGCAGACCCAGCAGAAGTGACAGCAGCTATTCCAAAGTAGCAGGAGGTGTGGAGGACATCACCCACCATCCCGGCGTCGGGGGGTGGCCTAGCCCCGCCCGAGCAGGGGGTACACCACGAAATAGCCCAGCGTGGAGCCTGCGATGGCCCCCAGGAAGATCCAGGCGTTGTAGGACATCACAGCCAGCATCACCATGTAGCCCAGCACCACCTGCACCATGTGGAACAGTGTCTGGCCAACGTGGTACTGAAACCACCTGTGGAAGAAGATGGAAAACCCCCATCAGTTGGGTATTCCCAACTCCACCAGCATCCCAGAGCAGCCAGAGATAGGTCTGGGGAGAGGGGTGGGGGCTGCAAACAGCAGTGCAGGGGGAAACCTGGAGGCGTTTGAGACCAGGCTGGCTGGGGCTCTGAGCAACCCTCCCTGCAGGGGGGTTGGACTGGATGAACTTTAAGGTCCCTTCCAACCCAAAGCATTCTATAATTCTAAATCCTGATCCAAAGGAACAAGAAGGATATTAGTAAGAGGCTGGCAGTATGAGCAGCCTCAGGCGTGGTCTGGGATTAAATGCAAGAGGAAAATCCCAGGGCTTCTCTCCAAGGGCTTCATACAGGGTGAAAATGTCTGGGCCATCCTGGCTGAGGTGCCCGGGCTGCTGCTTGTGCCTATCCCTGACCCATGGGGGTCATCCTGCACCCACGATGGCTCTTGGGGGAATACTGGGGCAATACAAGCATTTAAGATGGCTGATAAACACTCTCTGGACATCTCCTAAAGAACTTGGAAGAGCCAGGATAACCCCCAGGGCCACCTCAGGCTGTCCACAGACCCCTTTCCTAGGAGTCTATTCCTCGACAGCTGCCTCCCACAGCCTTCCTCCCCTCCTGCACCGGCCCAGGGCCATACACCAGTCCCAGAACAGCCCCGGAGGTGCCAAGAGGATCTCGGGGGTGCCAAGGGGGTCCCTGCGGTACCTCCCCTGTGCAGGGCCGGCGTCCCCCTCCTCTGGCTCCACCAGCGACTCCCGGCTGAGGCTGCGGGGCAGAGCCAGCAGCGCCCGCCGCAGCAGCACCACCTTGCCCATCTTGATGGCTTCGTAAAGCATGGACAGCAGCAGGATCACCAGCACCGAGAGCACCATCCCTGCAGGAGAAACACCCCGTGGCTGCCTGTGGCGGGACAGGGGTTGGGGGAGCGAGAGAGGCGGGGGGAGGGTCCCCAGCACAGAGAGCTTGGGCATATCCAGGGGATAAGGTGGAGGGAAAGGAGAGGTCTGGGGGTTGGGGACAGTGTTTGTGAAGTGTTGGGAAGTGGCATATTTAGCCCAATTCACCCTCTGCAGTCCTAGGGAGTGATTTTTGGAGGGTTGCTCTGGGAAAAAAAAAAAAAAAAAAAAAAAAAAAAAGAGCATCTTTCCTTTGACTTCACAAAACCGGGGGGGCTAAAATGGGATGGTGGGACAATAATTAAAAAAATGGGAAGCTGAGTCACCACTGAGTGATCTGGGGGGCTGGCAGGACTGGCAGGGGTGTGTGCTTTCTGCACCTCCTTCTGTGTTGCTCTCAGCTTGGGAGGATCAACCCCTGCGCTGGGGCATCACCAGGGCACAGCACTGGGCACTGCTCATGGGGGAAGGCAAAACTGGGCAGTGCCCTCCAAGCTCTGGGATGAGGGGTGAGTGGAGCTCATCACAGCTCTACCCTGACCCCCCCTCAACGCCCCAGCATTGTGCTGGGCTGGGGGGATCCTGCTCTCACCCCTCCCAGCTCATCTGCTCCTGCCCAAAATGCAAAACCACTCTGTTTCTCTGCCCTGCATCATTGTCCCCAGGGTGGAGAGCACAACTGGTGGACAGACGGATGGACAGATGGGTGTCTGGGGGGGTGAGGCCGGGGCTGGCAGCCTACCTGTGGGGCTATGGATGCTCCAGAAGTCAAAGAGCAGCACTGCTGTGTCCGAGAAGTAGAAGGACATCTGGAAGAGAGGCCAAAGGAAAGGGCAGTGTTAGGAACCAGCTCGGGGGGATAGGGCAGGCAGGGGCTGGGGGGTGTCTGTGGCTTCAGTGGGTCCAGGCACCCCGTCCCCAAAAGGCCGAGGCTGATGATGATGCTCAGCTGGGGTTTTACCAAATGACACTTTTTTTTTTTTCCCGTAATCCCTGAAACGGGAAGAGGAACTTGCACTGAAAAATCACAGTCACGATGAGCGGGCTTAACTCTTCCCTTGGCTTCTAGCAGGACAATTTTCACCTCTAGAAGCAGCTCCTGAGTGTGTCTGAGCTTATGATAAAGAGTTTACACTAAAGGGAGATGAGCTCAGGACCTCATCAGCCTGGATGTGAGAAGGGAAGGTGGCTGGTGGCCACCGTCCATAGCCTGAAGCAAAGCTGGCTGGTGCTTAGAGCTCAGCCACCCTCCGACGTCCTCTGCTCCCAGGGGTTTCTCCTGCATGGCCAGGCCAAAGCACCCAGAGCCACGATGGGTGCTGGTGTGGCTGGTCCAGGGGTGCCTCCCGGGGCATCGGTCCAAGCACTGTCCATCTGTCTGACCTGGGGCTGCTGGGGCCCTACAAAGGCACCAACCCCTTATCTTCATCAGGCTGAAATAAGAGGAGGAAATTGTGCTCTTGTGTAATGAACCCACCTACGGAGCTGATGCTACAGCTGCCAAGTCTTACTCATTTTACCTTAAAAAATCGAATTTGGGGTGTTTTTCTTTCTCCTCTCCAGGCTTTTTTTCTCCTCTCCTCTGCCACACGGACCTGGTTCTGGCCATGCGTAGCCGTTGTTATTGACACCAGCAGATGTGGCTGGCAGGACCGGCCTCGACCAGAAATACCACCCAATAACCGGGTGTCCACCCACAGACGGGCTCTAATTACACTCTTCAGCCACTCGTTACCCAAAGCACATTAGCATGTGTAATTGCCTCACGGTTTTAAACCTCCTTTAGCAACAGATTGATGATAATTACCCTTTAAATGAAATTATTTCTCCATTTGTAGGCTTCACCCACAAGTCTGCAGTGCCGTGTAAGGAGGAGGGAACTATTGCAGGGACAGGGGAACAGAAGTGACTGGCAGAAGATCCTCTCACTGCACCAGGTCTCCCAGCCTGGGGTGAAGCCACGGGTCTTTGGGTGCCCAGCATGGCCACGAGGCCACAACAACGCTCCTTGAGCCAATGGTCCCTCTCCTACGGCCATTCTATAGCGTGATGTCTCCAGAGACAGCACCTCGCTGGGTGAGATGTGGTGTGTGAAAGTCAAGGGGGCAAGTCCTACGAATCCCCACACTCTCTGCAAGAAAGGAATTCTGCTGCCAGGGCGATGTCACAGGCCCAGGGAGACAGGTCCCATCCTCACCCCCCCGCCCACTCAGTGCTGATTCAGATGGTGCCTGGTAAAGGCTGCGCCCAGCTCCTCCTCAGCACCTCACAGGTGTTCGCTGCTGAAAACCACCCCGCTCTGCCTCTGCTCATCTGCACAACAGGCGCCGTTAGCAGCTTAACCCACTGAAATTTTGGGGTGACTCTCTGCCATTGAGTGAAAAACCAGTATCTGACCTGCTGCTCCAGTCTGACTGGGACACCCGGCCCTGCGTGTTGGGATGAACCTGCTTTCCCACAAAGTGCTGATCCTTCTGATTTGCAAAACCACTTGGAAAGCGGGACCCGATCCCAGCCTGAGCTGGGGACACAGTGGCCTGGGGCAGGGGGGAGGTGTCCCCACACTAGGATGCTCCTCAGAGCCAATGCGAGCCATGTTCTGGGAACCCCAGGGATGCTGTGGTTAGGGGCTGGCCCCAGTATACTGGGGGGACCCGGTAGCTCACATCTGAGCCCAGAGCACAAAGCAAACCTGCTTTAGGGTGATGGTTTAAGGCCACTTGAGGTCCCACTGTGAGTGCCTGGTGTAAGCCAACACCCATGACAGCCACCCACGGGTGACAGGAGAGCAGGTGACGGGAGAGCCCTCAGGATGGGGACACAGCAGCACAGGGGTGTGAGGAGTAGAGAGACAGACAGACAGCCCAGCCTGGGCACAACTCGACGGTGCCACAGCCCTGGCTGAGGTGTGCGGGGGGGGGAAGCACAGGATGTAAGGAAGAACTATGGCAAAGGGAAACTGGGGCGAAGGGGGGGAGACCGGGGCTAAGCTCCGTCAGGAGGCCGCGGTGCCGGACGACCGGCGATGCCGCAGCCAGGAAACGGCGCTTGCCCTCGGGAGAGGCGGGGGGCCGAGGGTGGGTGACGGTCGCGGGTGGGTGACGGTCGCGGCAGGGCTGCCACCACCCCCACACCGCAGCGGCTGCGGGGCGCGCACCCGGCCTCAACCGCTGTTTGCCCCACCGCTCGGCCCGGGACCCGTCCTGGCCCGGCTCGGCTCACCTGCATGGTGGCGGTGCGCAGCTCGGCTCGGTGCAGTTCCGCTCGGCGCAGCTCAACACGGCTCGGCTCAGCTCGGGTCGGGTCGGCCCTGCCCGTCGCGGGCGGTGACGCCGTCGCGGGGCTCCCCGGGAGTTGTAGTGCGGGGGGGCCGGGCCGGGCGGCGTGGGGCGGTCCCCGGGGTGTGGGTGAGCGCATGCGTGTCCGTGTGTCCCGCGGGGTGCTGGCTCAGTATCCCCTGGAAAGCCCCTCGGGGGATTCGCGATCCCTGATTTCCTGCTCGTGGAATCATCGAACGGTTTGGGTGGGAAGGGACCGGATCTTGTCCAACCCCCCTGCAGGGAGCAGGGCCATCTGCAACCAGAGCAGGGTGCTCAGAGCCCCGGCCAACCTCCCCTGCAATGGTGCCAGGATGGGGCAGCCACCACCTCTCTGGGCAGCCTGGGCCAGGCTCTCCCCACCCTCAGTGTCAGCAATCCCTTCCTTCTCTCTGCTCTAAATCTTCCTCTTTTAGTTTAAACCCATCACACCACGGCCAGCACTTTGTGCTCCCATCACCATCACGAGGCTCCTCCAAGTACTCACACGTGTTTCTGCTGCTGTTCCGCCCAAGCTGGGCTGGTTTTTCCCCAGCCTTTCCCGGAGAGACACAGGACAGACCGAAGAGGAACTTTGCTTCCCCTTCTCAAGAGAGAGTTGGGAGGGTTCAGCCTGGAGAGGAGAAGGCTCTAGGGAGACCTCCTGGTGGCCTTTCAGTACTTAAAGCAGGGGCTACAGGAAAGCTGGGGAGGGACTGTTCATCAGTGATAGGATGAGGGGAACCAGTTTTAAACTTAGAGAAGATAAATTTAGATTAGAGGTAAGGAAGAAAATCTTCACTGTGAGGATGGTGAGACCCCCAGCTGGCAGAGGTTGCCCAGAGAATCCCTGGAAGTGTTCAGGGTCAGCTTGGACAAGGCTTTGAGCAACCCGGTTTAGTGGGAGGGGTTTGGAACAAGATTATATTTAAGGTCCCTTCCAAACCTGAACCTCTGGATTTCTACAATTCTGTGACTCCCAGTAGCAGCTTTACCAAAAGCTCCCAGGCACTCACTCCTTGCTGGCACACTCTGGCCACTTTCATTACTCCAGGGAGCAGGAGAAGGGAGGGCTGGAGCTGCCCAGCACTGTTTCCCCAAGGGCCAGTGGGGTGCTGATGCCCACAGAGGCACCCAGTGCCTGCTGGGGCGTTTATGGGTAACTCCCTGCTTGGGAAGGGAAATACAGGGATGAGGCAAAACCTGCTCGGGGTAGTGAGGGTAGTTTTCCTTATGGTCAAAGAACTGAAATTGGATTTATTCAGGGTGTGTTTGCTGCTTGAATTGAGAAAAAAATATTAGATAAACCCACCCACATTCTACTTCTCTTGAAAATCTTTCCTCAAAAGTTTATCAAAAAAGGACACAACATTTTTTTGGCAGCTGAAGCTCCTCTGGTTTGTGGCCAACGTGACTGGGGAGCGAGGGAAGGTGTGGACTGTGTGTGCCACCTTCTCCCTCTGCAAAAACATGGCAGAAATTGTTACTAAAATGGGTAATTTGTGCAAAAGAGAAAATATAACTAAATAAATTGTGCCCTGTAAAAACCGCGGTTGTTGTCACGTAACTGTGCTGATTCTCACCCCAGGATCTAACATGTGCCTTGGGCTGGAATTTAATTTTCCCTGGGAGACCTGCTGCACAGGGTCTCTCCCACCAGCACCCACAGGGCTGTGCCAGACCCTGGGCGCTGCTGGACCCTCTGCCCACACTGTGGGCATCCCTGCAGCTCCCAGGACCCGCCTGCTCCCTGGGCAGCCCGGCCGCAAAGGGCTCCTCTTCCCCTTTCCCCCCGCTGCAGGGAAGGGAAGTCTCTGCCTGGAGGAGCCTGGGGTGTCGGCTGCACCATGACAATGTGCCCACATGTCCTCAGGGCTGGCTGCAGGCCAGGGGACATTGCTGAGGGGCTCTAAAAGGGGTGGTATCATAGAATCAGAGAGTCATCCAATTGTTTTGGTTGGAAGAGATCTTTAAGATCGAGTCCAACTGTTTGCTCAGCACTGCCAGGGCACCACTGACCCACGTCCCTCAGCACCACAGCTCCATGGCTTGGAAACCCCTCCAGGGATCACGGGGACTCCACCACTGCCCTGAGCAGCCTGGGACAGCCCTGGACAGCCCCGGAGGGGAAGAAATTGTTCCTCATGTGCAACCTAAGCCTCCCCTGGTGCAACTTGAGGCGGGTTCCTCTTGTCCTGTCTCTTGTTCCTTGGGAGCAGAACTCAACCCCTCCTGGCTCCAACCTCCTGTCAGGAGCTGTCAGAGCCAGGTCTCCCCTCAGCCTCCTTTGCTCCAGGCTCAACAACCCCAGGTCCCTCAGCTGCTCCTCACCACCCTTGTGCTCCAGCCCCTTCCCCAGCTCCATTGCCCTTCTCTGGCCACGCTCCAGCCCCTCAATGTCCTGCTGGGAGTGAGGGGCCCAGAACTGAACCCAGGATTTGAGGGAATATGAATCACACCCTGTCAGGGCAGAGCTGGGGCTGGTTTTACGGAGGGAAGTCCCACATGGCAAACCAGGAGGAAATAGCAAATGCCAGAGCAGAAAAATCCTTTCCAAAGCTCAGTACTATTGGTAAAGTGCTGCCCCATGTCCCCCTTGGCCAGCACAGCTGGTGACACACAGAGCACAGTGGTGGCAGCTACTGCACCCCATGAGAAGATGGTACACCAGGAACCAAGCCAGCAAACCCCTGGTTTCATTCTTCACCTCCTTCCAGGCCCTGGCTGGGCTGGAGCCACTGGGGCTGGCAGGGGCCAAGGGCAGGAGGCTGCAGTGGCTTTGGCAGCCAGCCTGGCATGGACCAGCCAGGGCTCTCCAGGGCTGGGACCCAGCAGGATGGGGCTCCAAGAATTTGTACACTTGAGCGAGGCAAAGAAAAGTCCTTTTCCTTCCCCTGCTCCCACGCCAGCAGTAATTTTGCCTGTTGTGTTTGTTTTTTTTTTTCCTTTAGCAGCCCGTTCCCAGTGGTTATAATTATAGGAGCCTCCCCCAGTCAGTCATTAAATTAGCACCTTCTCATACATATATATAATATATATAATTTATAGAGAAACAACTTCTGTAAACAATATTCTTCTACTCCAGAAGGAAGTGTGGTCCATGGCGTAATGCACCTACAAACACCTATCTCAAAGAGGCCCGGCGGCTCCAGGGAGTGGGTGGGAGCCCTGTGCCACCCCCAGCCTCCACACATGTCCCCAGAAGGACAGTCCTTGGGTAAGAAGGGAACCAGCTGGCTTGGTTTGGGTGGCACTGGTTTCAGCTGAAGCAAACTGGTCCGACTGTGAAACCAAACTGGTGCGAGACGTCGCCGTTGTGGAAGACGGCCAGGTCCCGCAAGGGCAGCAGGGAGAGCTCCTCTGTGGTGAACTGGAAGATGGTGTCGGTGATGGAGGACTCGTTGTCCAGCTGAAATGAGCACCGAGGGCAGCTGAGCGGCACCGAGCCCCTTGGCCAGTGGGCCTGAAGGAGTCTCTTGGAGCGCCCACTGTCCCCTTTGCTGCTCTGCTTGATCCTTGATGCATCCAACAGCCCCTGTGGGCATGGCCAGGTTTCCATCCCCAGCCCTTCCTGGCTTCTCCAGGGATGTGGTCACCTCTGTGTCCCTCTGAGCCCACCCCATCCCCTGCCACATCCCAGCCCCCTCCCCACGCCCAGGGCAGCTCCTTGGGAGAGGATCCTGTCCATCCCCATCCCACCATGTGAAACCTCACCCACCAGGTCTACCCCAACCCCTGGGGGTGCACACACGTGCTGAGGGGCTCTGCAAATCTCAGGGGGCTCTTCCAGGGGTGGAAAAGGGTCTGACCAAAGCCAGGCTTACCAGGCAGCCTTGCAGGCTGGCTGCATAGCTCTGCTCCCGGGAGTCGGCCAGGAAGTGGATTTCCTTTTCTGGCTGGGGCTGGTCCTGCTCAGGGGCTGGTCTGCAGGAGTAGGAAACCTTCTGGGTGGCCAAGTGGCTGTGCAGGCGGAGGAAGCGGAGCTGCACGGGGCTGGCCCCCGCGTACTCCAGCTGCAGGGGCAATGAAAGAGAAAAACAAGTAATGGGGGCTGCTGGGGGAGATCTGTGCTCCCCCCTCGTTGAAAAGTGGGCGGGATTCAACTGTCTGCTAAAGCATTGGTTTGGATTTTCTTGCAGAATCCCAGCATGGTGGGGATTGGAAGGGAGCTCTGGAGATGCTCTGGTGCCACCCCCTTGCTCCATCCAGCAGGGTCACCCAGAGCAGGGGGCCCAGCAGCGCAGGG
>JANIJG010000023.1:0-19189 GCA_024611175.1 Megaceryle torquata | reverse complement strand
GGGGGGGGGGGTGTGGGGGGGGGGGCGGGGGGGGGGGGGGGGGGGGGGGGGGGGGGGGGGGGGGGGCTCCCTCCGGCGAGAGCCGCCTCGAGGATGGGGAGAGAAGAGGAGGAGGGGAGGTGGGTGTGTGTGGGTTAGGAGATGTAGTGGGGACAGGGAGGCCGGGCTGGGGGAATGCCGGTGCTGGGGCGGCGGAGGGGCCGTCTGCCCGATTCGGTCGCTAGGAGGCACAGCGAGATCAAACAAGAACCGGGCGGCAGCAGCAGCCCCGGCGAACTTGAACCTGGCCGGCTCCTCCGATGCCTCCCGGCCGGCGGCGTAAGAGGGAGGGCGCCCAGCTCCCTCTCCTCCACCTCTGCTCCCCCCGCCCCCCCCATCCCCTCCTCCTCCTTCTTATTTTTCTTCTTCTTCTTTGTTCTTAATTTTGCGCGGAGTTTGCTTTGCCCCGGGAGGCAGCGGGTGATGTTAGCCTAGCTCCCCGTCCCCCGTGTTTTTCTCCCCCTCCGTAACGTGTTGGCGGTTCTCGTTGTAACCTCGAGTTCCCCCTGCCTTTGCGCGATCCCAGGGCACAAACTTGAGATTAAACAGCCCCTTTCTCCATCCTTCCTACGGCAACGTGCGGGGAAATATCCCGTCAGCGCGGATGGGCAACCGGGCCATTTTCCCGCACCGTGCCGTGGCATCCCCCCCACCCCTCTCTTCCCACCCCATCACCTCCGGTACCTCCTTTTCCCGACACTCCAAAATCCATTCCGCTTTTGCCAGAGAAATAGTGCGGTTGTTTTGGTGACTTGAGAAGGGGGGGGGGGGCACACGACGGGACTGAAAAAACATGTTGGTAGAAGGGCAATTTGCATGAAAAATAAGGACGGATGATTAAGGGATCCAGGCAGGGAATTTTGATTGCCCCAGAATTAAAAGGTGTATCCTGCAAATCAGTGGCGAGACCAGGTGAATTGTATTTTGGCATTTTCTTTGTAAAGCCGATATTTTTGATTTTCTTCTAAAAGTAGCATTAATAATAAAAATGTATTTTTGCTGGCTCTGCCTCCGTCAGGAGCCAAATGCTTTGGAGTGAATGCAGTGCCAGCCGCATTTCATACATTAGTATATAATTCTTGTTAATTAGCAATAATTTACATTAAGAGCATAGAAAATGTTGAGGTTACATGTTTTATATCTGCACATTTGATCATCTTGTTATTTTCAAGAACTTTGCCTCCTATAAAATTAATTAGGTGAAATGTGGAGGTGTAATCAGCAACCTCTGAATTACCACTTCATTTCCTGGTTTTGACTGTAAATCAGCCCAGTTGGTACAGACTTTAGCAAAGTCTTATTTTTGTTTAGCCCTACTTTTAACTGTCTGGTGTTGAAGCAGTGGGTTACCTTCCCCTGCTAAATAATACCGACAGCACCAGAAAGAAATCAGGCCGCAGGAAAACATTATAATTGAGTAATGATTATGCACACCTCCTCAGTAAGCTGGAATATGGGTTATTTTGTGTCTTTTGCTGAGCAGAGTTGGTGAGCTACAAGTTAGATCTGTAAAATACCTTTGTCTACAGGATGCAGCGAGCTACTGGTGGAATTAGTCCTGCAATAATTTACTCCCTCAGTCCAAATGCAAGGAATGGCTAGGGAGGAAAAATGCCATGCCCAGCAATCCCGCAGAAACACCCTGCTCCTCTCCTGCCTTCCCAAGGAGTGTGAAATGCACGTTGTGTGTCTTAGCTTGCTGGGCTGTAAGTTTAGAAGAAAACCCCAGTGATTAAGACATTGTTTTTATTAATACGAGTGTAACCTTCATATTCCTGTGGTTGACCTTATGTTAAATTAGAAGTAGTACTAGAGGCAAGAAATGATGGACTGGATCCCCGTGTCCTAGTTGGAGCTGAGGTACGGCGAGGTAGTGTGCTCTTTCAATATTATTTTATGCAGCACAACTGGGAGCTACTCCAGATCTTCCTCCTCAATATTCAGCCTAGGTAGGGTTGAAATAAATTTAACCTGAGTTCACTGGATTTTTGCACTTTATCAAAATCAGTTCCAATATCGTGCAGTCAAATTAAAATCTATTTTTTGATTCTCTGTGGCTTTAAGTTCATTAAACGTGAAATTGGCAGCCAGCTAAAGAAGGTCAGGCTGATTAACTGTTTAGGACTTGTATTCTGTCTCGCTTGTGTTACCTGGCAGTGTTTTGAGTTGGGTTGTATTTGTAGTACCCTCTCCTGCTCGCTGCTGTTAGTGTGCGTGTTATATTGCGCAGACAGAGGAATACCAACATGCTGTTGGTATTTTTTTTATTTTTTTTAATTTTTTTTTTAAATCTCGTGAAAGGCAATAGTGATGGAGACTGCACACAGATTGCCAAGGTATTTCTCTGCAAACTTAGGAAAAAAAAAAAAAAAAAAAAAAAAGCATATATAAAAGGCATCTGCCTCGTTAGAGCATCCACTGACGATTCTGTGAGCAGAAATAGCCTCATAATGAAGCTTTTTGGAGCTCATTCAGAAAATTTGTCAACTTTGACAACATTGGGCAAAGTATTTTCCGTTTAAAGAAGTCACTTCTCACTGCTGCGAGGAAATGTGGCAGTCGCTTGGCCACGCTGATTTTCAGATGCTGAGGGCCACCAGTGATAACACGTTCAAGATAATTTAGGCATTCCTTTTCAGGAATTAATTTAATTTTCAGGATAGAAAAGGAAAAATGCCTAATTTCCTTGTTTCCTTAAGTATTAAAAAATAGCTCATCGAGCTAATATCTCTGAGAGGACTCCAGAATTTGATATTTATTTGAATCCTTAGATGTAGCTGAAAAGTGAGAGGTGCTTCCCCCAGCCCTGCAGGCATTTCTTCTGCACTTGCTTTTTATCATTTCAGTTTCTGCCTTTCATTTATTTATTTGTTTTGCCTCATCCCCTCCCTCCTTTATGAATAACTCCTGGCTTTTGAATTTTTAAATTGGAAGCTGCAAAGGGGGCTAAGAGGAATGGTGACACAAATACCTATGTATATGTGTGCCATGTGTGTTACGAGGGATCTATGTACCCAGTGTGTCGATGCCGGGGTGTGTTCAGCCATGCAGATTGGTGCTCTCCCTCTCTTTTACACACGGACACGCTACCTGCGCTGCCTCTACAGGGAACGTTCAATATCTAGGCGTTGAAACACATCTTTTGTCTGTACTCATGTAGTTCAGGCTTCCGAATTTTAGAAAGTAGGTCTGTCTGGTGGGAAATCCACACCCATGTGTGTGAGAGAGAGTGTGTGCAGTGCTTTTAGCCTTGAAATCATGTACATAAATAATACATCCAGCAATGAAACACTGTATTTGCTTGTCTTCTTAGTACCACTAGAGTTTTGAAGTGCATTCTTCCATCCTGTTAATTTAATTTTAGCCCTGAATCGTGCAGTCGAGTTAGAAATTTGTCCTCGTGTAGGAACGCAGAGAGAGTTGCAGTTCTTGCTCTCCGAGTTCTGCGTGCTACAGCTGCTTCTGCAAAATCTCTTCCCCTGTAACTGAAGAATACATCTCCTCACTGCTGTGCTAATAGCTGTGTTGCATGGGTTTAGTTGGGGGGGGGAGCAGGCGGACGTTGTAAGCGGGGTGTTATATTCATGACGAGGGGGCTCGGTGCGTTCCTCTCCCCTCCCCGCACCCGGTGCCTTTCGCCGAGAGCTCTAATGATTCTCCTTTTGTTTCTCAAACTGCAGCCGAACCTCTTGAAGCCATTCTCACTGATGACGAACCTGAACATGGCACATTGGGAGCTCCGGAAGGGGATCACGACCTCCTCACTTGTGGCCAGTGTCAGATGAACTTCCCGTTGGGGGACATTCTTATTTTTATTGAGCACAAACGGAAACAATGCAATGGCAGTCTCTGCTTAGAGAAGGCTGTGGATAAGCCACCTTCACCCTCACCAAGTGAGCTGAAAAAAGCATCCAATCCCGTGGAGGTTGGCATCCAGGTTACGCCAGAGGATGACGATTGTTTATCAACGTCATCTAGAGGAATTTGCCCTAAACAGGAACATATAGCAGGTAAATTAAAACAAGAAGTGTTTGCGAGTTTATTTCCGTTTCAGTTGCAATGTGACATGTTCACAGTTGTAAACTGCTGTTGTCTGTCTCTCTGCTCTGCTCTACTCGCTGTGACGGCCGACATGTTAAATACCCTGCCTTTGGTTAGTGGTGAGCGCACGACCGGTATTTCCTAGTGCCTGTGCAGAGGCAGGATCAACAGGCACGTGCTGTGCCAGCCGGTATTTCTAACGGTATTGTTTGAGGCTGCTCTTGTGATTTGCCTGTATTGTAGTCACCGTCTCCTGGTGTCTTGCCTGCCATAGCGCTGCAGGAGGAGATTTCACAGCCTGCTGTGTGATAAAGTGAGGAGCTTTCCGAGTCTTTGGCAAAGTCAGGGCTGAAAGAGTTAAGTGAGCATCAGCCAGCCTTGGTTCCATATTGGCTGTCAGCGTATGGACTGTAATTAAACACAGCCCCATGGCAAAGTGACACCACCGACCTTGACTTTAAGATGCCATTTTCGACTGGCCAGGCCAGAGTAGAGAGGGCAGTTGCTGAAGCGCACAGACATGCTTATTCGAAAAGTTTAAGGGCATGTTGGAAATTTCAAAAGGTTGGTTTGACAGGAAAGGCTGCTCTCTGCAGCCTGCCTCCTCAGCCAAACGATAAATGCTTCGCTGTGCTCTCTCTTGTCTCTGATGTGGTTTTGACAGATGTATCTTGATTTTGTTTGCGGTTTACACAACCACATGTCAGCTGTACAAATGTCCAAGGCAGAGTTCTGTTTTGTGCAACAAACAATATGAAACATTTTGGGGTTTTTTTTGGTTTTTTTTTTTTTGGTTTTTTTTTAAGGGTAAATAATTCTTTTTCATAGCATAAGTTAAAAAAACCCCAAAACCAACAAACAAAAAATTGGAAAGCCATTTGCTGTGCAGATATTTTCACATACAAGGTTAAGAAATAGAGTGTATTATGTGAAAGAAAATCCCAGAGCCCCAGGAATGCAACAAGGCATGCTTTGCTTTTACAGTCTTGCTAGTAAACAAAAGTACTACCCATTTGCAGCAAGCATTGCAAATCACTTCAAACTGCGCCAATACTACCGATCGAAAAAGGCGAGGCTGTGGTGTATCAGCGCCAACAGATGCCTGAACTGGTTTCAAACCCTCCCTCCCAGTGGTGTCTCGGCCATGGCACTGCCAGTACCTCTCTGCCGGGAGCCTGCAGGACCACTCTGCATTGTCAGAGGCACAGTACATCATCACATGATTCACTGGAGCTTGTCTTGAGGCTTGCTTTGGCCACAAAGTTAAACCATAATAGGGCAGTAGGCACTGGGAGATTCAGCATGATTCTCCTGCAGCCTCGCTGGCCATCAAACCAGCCTGCGAACTGTGCTGGAGAGCTGTAGTTTTGAAGGTTTTGTGGTGGCAGCAGATATGTGTCTGTCTGTGCCCATGTGTCTGTGCAAAGCCCTGTGTGTATGCACGCGTATGTCATGGGAACGAATAGATACTATTTCTGCAAAGTAACAGGTATTGCCTTGAATACATGTATATATTTGTGTTTAAGAGGAGACAGAGGCTCAGCTACTGCTAAACTACATTTTGAACAAGACTTAAAAGAACAAATAATTCCCTGTATTGTACTCCCCAGCTGGGGATGTTAAAGGTGTTGGGTTTGTGTTTTTTTTTTTTTCTTTCCCAGAGTGGTAGAGGGCAGTGCCCATTTCCATGTGCTGCTGCCTGCGATCTGAAGGAAAATGAGCAGAAGCATAGGGCATGATTAATGAAGCGGGAGCCTGGCGGAAGGGATTTGTAGTCTTCCGAGCTCTGGAGCCATACTAAATCACCAAATATGGAGGAGCGGCAGTGTGATGTAATGCTGTATTTACGTACCGCGCTGCTCTGTTGAAAAGACAAAACACAGTATCTGTCAAACAAGAATTAAACCCACACTCCACCCTGTGGTCCCAAATAGTTCCCTTGGCTGGAGGGATGTCCATGCCAGGGAGTTCTGCACCAGGGGAACCTCCTTGGCTGAGGGTTTTGCTCTGGCACTTGTTCGGCACGGGTGATGTGAAGCAAACAGGATTTGGCCTTGTGTGATGTCATGGGGCCATTAATTCAGAAAGGGCTGTGGTTTTAACTGACTTTAAATGGTTCGGAGGGCAGTAGGTGAGAAGTGTGTGTTGGCTGTGACCTCATTCTGCTTGCTCTTAGGCATAGGGATTGCCTTTGCCCTGCAGGTGGGCCCAGCTGGGAGAGGGTTTGGTGCTGTGCAAGAGACTCCGTGGCGCAAGCCATCAGTGGTGGTGTGAGGGGAGACCAAGCTGCAGTTGTCCAGGCATCTCTCACCCCAAGTTTCCTGTGTGGTGGTGCTCAGCAGTGCCTGCAAACAGAACGTCTAAGAGCACAGGTCTTCTCCTGCACCACCCTGGCTGGAATGGAGCTGAGGGGTAATCAGGTCTCCTGGTTGTTCCTGGTGGTGGGAAATACAGCTGGGCTGTGGGAGGGAGCACAGAGCAGCAGAAATTATGGGGTGTTTCACTCTCCCTCCCCTCTGTGTTTTCACCTCCCCTTTTGCTTGGGTGAGTTGAAATCCCTTGTATCACATAAAAGTGTGGCAATAGTTTGAGTGACCCACTGCTTATAGCCAGGAGTTTGTGGGGTCTGACAGTAAAATTCCTAGCGAGTGTCTTGGAGGGAGCTGTGGAGTTCAGGTTTCTGGAAGGCCCCTGCAATGAACCTCAGGCTCTTCCAGTTCCTTTTTTTTAATATCTGATTTCTGTGCAAGAATGCAAAATGATATGAGTAATGAGTGTGTAATAAAAGAAAAAAACAACCAACCAACCAAAACAAAAAAAACCTCCCACAAAACCCCAAAACAAACAAACAAAACAACCCCCAAAATAGGGCAGAGGTTGTCTTCAGAAAATTATACAGGAGTTGAGAGAACGGATTCTGGTAAGAGACCATAAAGTACATATTTGGTGCAAGGTAAAAATTTCCCCTATTAATTGTTAGTCTAAAAGAGGTGTTCTGGGTTAGCCTTGGACACAGAGGTTCTGGGGGTTAGCTCTGGGTGTGTGATGTGGTCTGCCTGCAGTTCTGTAGTCACTAAGTTGTGTGTGCCAGCAAAAGATACCCGAAAGACCAGTGATGAGTAGAGATCAGCTCATCTTAAGACAAGGAAGGAGGCAGCGAGTCATTCAGATGCGGGGAGAAATGAATGTCCATCGATAGGCTGCTCTTTATCCTCACTGTTTTCCAGAGACACGGGGATGATTACGAGGAGTGTATGTGTGTGTGCGTGTGTGTGTTGTGTGCAGCCTGTGCGGTGGCTGCAGGATCCGTCGAGGTGTGGGCATGCGTACCTGTCCCTGCCATGGTGGGGGGGGTGTCTGCCCGCCACTCGCAATCAAATTTTGAGTGATGCTGATCCAGCACCAGAGCTGAAATGTCATAAATTTAACCAAAAATTAATAGGATATGTTGTGTGGGTCCAATGAGGCAGCTTTCATCAATATGTATGTCAAAGCCTCACCACCAGATACCGGCAGCCCGTGATTTGCAGTGAGTGCTACGGGCAGGGCTTTACTTACCCGCTCTCATATTTTACAATAGGGGAAAATATTAACTGAAGTATCTAGAGATCAGTGAATGTAAAATTGCTGTTCACTTATTGAAAAAGCTGACTAAATATTTATTATCCACTGGTGTCAGGTTTTAGGGGTTTGTTTGTTGAATGTATAAATCGAAGGGAATTAATGAAAGCTTGCCTTTTTTGGTGGGGAAGGATCTTAAATGTTACTTGGATTCAGTTGGAGGAACACTTTGGAGAACTGCTTCATATTCCCCTTTATAATGCCGAGTGTGTATCTGCGGATGCTGTATTTACTGTACAAAGAGGGGAGGAGAAGGGGACGTCATTTTTACTACTTGAATCTTTATACTCAAGCTGCTTGTGGAATTCAAATATGTGGGAAAATAATGTAAGAAACCCCTCTGTCTGTGGTAATCAGAGGAAGGTGGACATAATTTGGCACTAAATTTTGGACCAAGTGCATTTGATTATTGTAGTTCTCAGGAGGTAATGTCTTTGAGTAGTCATTATACCACATATATTTTCTTGGGCTGGTATTAGTAGTTGCCATTATAATTCTGTAGGTTGTATATTGTGATTCCTTATTATTTTGTTTTATTCCAGTGACAAAAAAATCCTGGGCGGTTAGTTAGCATTGCATCTGGACAATAAGATGAAAGCTTAAAAAAAAACAGGGAAAAAAATGAATATGGAAATATTTTGGAGTCAAATTCTGTCTGCTTTCCTTTCCTTATACAAAGAAACAGAGAGCACTGGCTGGGGAAAACAGTCTCAGACAGGAAAAATAGTGAGGGTGCTACCCCAAAGGCTCCCGCTCCTGAGATTCGGAGCCCTGAGTACAAGCTGTATTTGTAAATAAGACACAGAAAGGTTGTGAACCGGCAGCTTGGCTGTTTTGTCAAAGTACAATGTCAGAGAAACTCTTTCTAAGACAAATTGTAAATAGAAGTGTCACGATGATTGCATGATTGAGCTCTAGAAGTGTCTTACAATTGTTGGCATTGTCAGAAGACTTTTGAAAGCTTAATTAAAGGCGGTGGCCTGTGTGGCTGTGAAATTTACTTCTTGGGGGGGGAAAAATGTAAAAAATGTAGGGGATCAAAAAGTTGCTCTAACACTACTCACACGGGGATGCAGGGAAGAGTCAATAGTTTCTCAGCTTTCCTTGCTGCCTTTCATAAATAACATTTTTTGAAGCAGCAAACACGTGACACCAGTATCATCCTTTGTATGAGGTAAAGCGTGTGTTAGTTTTCCCATTCCCTGCTGTTACAGACAGTTAATGTAAAAATGTCTCTTTATTGGAAACACAAATACGAGTTCACTTGAAGCACAGAAGCAGGGTAGAAAGTTTTCGTCTGCTGCAGCGTGATCCTTCCATGGGGGGAGCATTAGAGTGTTACAATGCCCTGAATCTTTCTGTTTTTTTTTTTTTTTTTTTCCTTTTCTTTTTTCTTTCTTTTTCTTTTTTTTTTTTTTTTTTTTTTTTAGTCTGTGTGTTTTGTTTTGTTTTTTTTTGGTTTGGATTGGTTTTGTTTCCTGCAAATCAGATCTTGGGATTTAGAGGCTGAGAAATACGTTTTGCATTCTTTCTCCTCTCTCCTATTGTATGTGATATTTAATTGTGAAGCTCACCATGGGCTGGAACATTGCTGCAGCCAAAATGCTTGCATTTGAAGAGGCAGCCCGGTACAAGTGGAACTTGGTATAGATTTGAAAAGGTGCATGTTAGCATCACGTGCCGAAAGCTCTGAAAATAATGCATGTAATAAACGTAAGACTCTGCGCAGCAAGTCCCAACAATGAATGCCGGGCGATGGAAACTGAGGCAGGGAGTAAATTAAACACCTTCTAATTAGCCCGGTGGGAGAAATAAAGTCTTCCCTAAACATTCCCATAATTTGGTAATGCCTCTTTCAAAGAGGAGGAGGCCTATTAGCATCACCCCGTTTTGTATATGCAACCCTCAGCCCACGAGCTCTTTCTTATTTCATTCAAATAATAAAGACAATTAAAGAGCCTTGAGAGGCAGTGTCAGGCGACGGGAGTTCAGCCTCCAATTCGCCTGCACGCATCCTCATGGCGGAAATTTTTTGGACAAAATTCCCTTCAAGCTTCGGTCTGTTTTTATATCCAATAGTACCGGCTTTGTGCAATAAAAGGCATTTAGCATTGAGCTGGACATGGCCTGGCAATTTGCCAGTTGGGTTTGTTGTGTTTTGGGTTTTTTTTCTTTTTTTTTTTTAGCTAATCACTGAGGATCCCTTGTTACCTTTCAGCTTGTTGTGATTTTGGTTAGGTCGAGGTGCTGCCGGCGTTGTTAGGAGTCCAAGAAGGTCGTCTTCTCCACCTGGCAGGCGTCTGAGCGCAGCTTCTGTCCAGGAAGGCTCTGTTTTATGCGTCAGCTTCTGGGATATTGCACAAGTTCATAAAATGCGTTTAGCTCATATATTTTAATACATTGGGACCTCTCTCTATATATTCATACTGGTAGCGTGGCCCTAAAATTAACCTTTTTTTTTTTTTTTTTCTCTTTTCCTTTTTTTTCCCCCTGGGCTAAGGAATATGTTTTATCTCACTTTGTAGAAACGCAGTAGCTCCAGCCTGCCTCCTGGTAACACTGGGCATAGCACATTTGGGCCCACAGCGGTTGATAGCAGTACATGGATTGTTGCAATTTATTACATACAAAATAACAGGCACATTAGTGGACCCACAAACCATCCAGGTGGTTGGGATGATTTTCCATTTCACACTGAATTTCCATGAAATTCAGTTTGCTCTTTAGAACCCCCATCCTGGGAGTACTTTGCCCCTCTGGTCATGGACCGAACAGCACCTGTGCACTTAAATGCTTGCAGGAGCTGGACTGATGACCATGGACCCTCATGGATGGGCAGGCCAAATGCCCACGTTATTCAAACCCTCCTGTGTTAATGCCGAGCCTGTTTTGAAGCCCATAAACATCCTCTCTATCCTCCTGTTCAGGTTTAGTATGCAGCGCATCCTGCACAGGGTTCAGCGAGTTTGTTTCCCAACCTTTATTGGCCAGCTGCACTCGCCGTGCATCTTTAAAATACTTCAATGAGATTTTTTGCTCTTCTTTTGTGAGAGCTGGTAATTTGGTGGCTGCTCCGTGGCTCATTCTTCATTCGGAGGTGGCATTGCCTCAGGTTGGCAAGGGAAAGGTTTGCGGTGTGGGGTGTGGTGAGGTCAGCCCCGATCCCAGCAGGGAATTTGTGTTCTTCATTTGCCTTTACAATCGGAGCACAGCTACTGTACCTTGGAGCAGCTCTCAGGTGTGAGCTCAGATGGGCGCATGTAAATGTCCTGTCAGATGCAACACAGGAATATTAATGTTTCCTCACCACCACGCCATAATAAAGCTGTACACAGCCAGCTTAATATGCAGCTGGGCTGGGGAATTGTATAAAACTTCGATAGCCTAGTGTGAATGACAGTGGTGGAAAAAAATATTCAATATGCCACAGTTTGCATTCTTGCCTTTGATCTAAAGCAAAATGAAAACATCCACTTCTTTTCCCTCCTCGTTTTGTATAGGTGTTCTTCCTTGGCAAAATTGGCTAATAAGTAAGGAAAGAAAACAAAGTATGGGGCATGGTGCAGAATTATTTGAAGCATATTAACGCCAGCCTGCTGGGGATGTATTTTTTCTGCGTATTATCAAACATTTATTTTTCATACTTGGGATCATTTGCTTTGCTTTTCATTCTTTTTTTTTAGTATCTGGATCTGGTTAAAACAAAGAAAATAGAGTCACTGCAAACAGGGGCTACAGCCCTCTTTGCCCTCCAGGTGAATGCACAGCCCAGGCTGTACATCCTCTTTACAGAGCTTTCATTTACATCTTCTTCTGGGTTCAAACCTTCAGTTCCATCCAAAGGTGTCTGTTTTATAGTGTGCCTACGTTAGAGGATTTTTAATAATGTGCTCATTTAACTGAATCAACAGCTGTCAGGAGCGGTTGTAGTAAATCCACAAAATGCACAAAGAAAAATACATACGTTTCCTGAAACAAAACACTTGAAACAAATTGGCTGCCAAAAAAAGCTGCTGAATTCTGGGTTTGCAGACAGTGCACCAACATGTTTCTTCTTTCTGCTCTCCCCGGAGACCTCTCACCGCTTGCCTGCTGCAGTTCTGCTGGAACTTTTACCTGAACAGGTTGCTGTTAAAAAAACCCCACTGCTTTCCCCAATTTGATGGGTATGGAGCTCAGCTCGAGCTTAGATTTTTGTGTTTCGTGCTTAACAGCTAAAACACCCAGACTGGAGCAAGAAGCAAAAACCAAATAACTGCATTACTGTCAAGGAAAGGAGGCTTAATATTTCTGTGAAATAGCTGTTGAGAAGCCGGGCTTTAACTTTACCCTTCCAGGTAGGCGTTGGCAGGGTGTTGAATTCACACCGGAGCCGGTGCAGTGGTGGAGGGAGGCCCGGGGAGCTTTGGTCAGTCAAACCCAAGTACTCTCTGCTTCCATCCTCCCTGTGCTTTGCATAAGCGCTGAACAATTACACCTACAATTTGATCTTAGCTTCAGATAGAAAAACCTCTGCCTAAATAAACAATGGAATTGCTGCTGAACAACAAAGGCTTAAAGAAGAGCCCTGCCTTCAGTAGTGTTATTCTTGTTGTTGTGGAGATTATTATTATGATTATTACTGCTATTACTACAACTATTACTTTTTAAAAACAAACACAGCATTACAATTCCTCACTCCTTAGGAAGTACGGAGTTTAATTTTACATTAATTGCTTGCTTAACTGATTTAGTGGGCAGCAAAATATAAAAAAAATTTTTTTGGTGTGCTCCCCCCAAATTTGCAACAATTAATATGTCACCTGGCATTACTTTTCTACAGCATGACAGCTGTAGCTGGGATGTAGCTGTATAGCTTTTTTTTGACGTTGAATGAATCTTCTGGGTTTCATTGCATTTTAGCTACTGAGTTTATTCTTTCTCAAATAAGAGAATGTATCAACAAAACCATCGTGCTTCAGCTAGGGCATCATCGCAAGCATGTGGAGCATTTGCTGCGTGAGGGTGGCCAGGGCCTTTTCCCTGTGTTTGTTGTTGATGCTGATTTTCATGTTTAGGAAACAGTTGTTGTGCAGAGGGAAACAGTCGTTGGGAAGCCTTGTTCTCTAAAACACAGTGGGATGCATTTGGAAAAAGAGAGCATTACCTCCCCAAAGATTATTTAGAGGCTGTATTATTTTGTAAGAAACTATAAACTGTCCTGTGTTAAATTTGTGTTACGTTTAAAAAAAATCAATAAGGAAAAATTAAATTCTGATAAAGATACTCTTGGATCTTTGAAAACAACTGCTGTCCTTTTAACTAAAACATTTGAGGAGCTTCAAAGAGTATGTATTTCTTCTGATCTTAGAGCTGTGTGACTGGTAGCAGGGAGAAAAAAAATCTTATTCTACATACAAGTGGATTGCTTAACAAGTCAGCACAGACACATACTTGTTTGTACAATAGAGATAAAAATTCCTGTATAAAAATAATTCAGTTGCTGACAGCAGGCATTGTGCTGGGGCTGCCTCTTTTGTGTTGGCTGGGGGTCAGGGACCATGGCTCCCACTTTCTGCTGGGGGGAGGCTGTCACGATCACTTGCTGAAGCCTGGAAATAAGTTAATTGCTTTATTTTAAGAAATACTCAGAGCCCAGTGGTGTGGTTTGTATGTCTGTGTGCTGTCTCCGGAAGCAGCTAAAAAAGAAAGGGGGGGGGGTGAAGGGGGGGCGCCGGAATGTCCTGATGGGGGGACACGACTTGACGGTAGTTTAGGAGATGGGGCCTTCATCACCTCGGCGACCTGGCAGTGGTTTCTGAACTTTGGGTTTAATTCTGATTTATGCTGTCACATCCCATATTAGCCCTCCCTGAACCGTCCTCATGTTAAGTAATGTCGGTGTTGGGGGGAATTGGATAAAATGGGGGACCTGTGGCTGATACAGAGGTTTTCTGGTGCACAGCGCTGGGTCATGTTCTGTCTAATAAGTGTTAGGGGGTTAACACAGCCCCAAACATCCTCTCTTCTGCTCTGCAGGGGCTCGGGTAAGATGAAACCATGAGGCTGGGGTAAGCTGAGGAAGGGGGAATAAAAATTATTTGAATGTTCATCCATCCCTCCAAGTCGGGGAGGCAGGTGGTGCAGCCTTCCTTCCCCAACCGCCTCCTGGCCTCAGGGTTGCTGGCAAATCTGGGGCTCCCCCGGGGGTGCCGCAGGAGGTGCTGTCAGGATCAGGCCCCGACGGGGCTGGCCAAGAGCGGAGCCAAGTTTGCGAGCGGCCGCCGGCGCTGAGTGATTCCCCTGCAAACTCCTTTCGCGCTGTCGTCTTTGTCGTCGGCTTGGCTCCCTGGGAGCAAAGCGACTTTCTCGGTGGCATGCTCCGGTGCGGAGATCTTTTCATCCCTCCTTTTTTTTTTTAAATGCAGCGAGTTCCTAAAATTAATGCTGCTGCACTTTGATGAAAATAATGTTTTTATAATACATTTGCTGTTTACACGGAAGATGTGACTTGAGGGGAAAAAGGCTTTTTTGGAGGGTGGTGGAAATCTTGTTAATCTGCTCTCGGAGAGCGGCACACAATACTGCCTATGAGCAAGTCTGTGCTGCTTTTGATAAATTACCATGTTTAGAGATAGGTTTGGCTCTTAAGGGCTTAGTTTTCTGAACAAAGTCCGTAACAATGTTTTCTGCCTCTGTTTGTCTCCAGCCCCTTTGGCTTGACTTGGAGCCCTGTGTTTAGTTGAAGCTCGGTCTGGAAGATATAACAATTTTGCATTAAAAAAATAAGGAAATCACAGGAAGAAAAACCCTTTTGCTTTTTGGATGAATCTTACTGATAATTTGCTAAAGCTCATTTGAATTTTAAGCACTTCTTTAATCTTCAAAGGCTAAATTGCTTTATGAATATGCATGGTGTGGGCAGACTTTAGTTCATTACCTAGTTGTAAATTCTAATGACCATTAGGTCCTTGCAGTAATTGCGAATTGTTTTGCATTTTTGATTGGCCTATTAACATGTGCATTCGGCACACATCAGGCCAGCCTGTCAGGCTGCTGAAGGAGAAAAAAAAGGTGAAAATTGTTTTATAGCACCAAGATTCTTAGATTTTCAGTCTTGGAAAATTGATGATGTAAAAAAATTAAAGCGGTGTTTTTTCTTCTCAAGATTGAAAGTTCACCAAGAGATTTGACATATTTAATTTACATGATGACTTTGCACTCCTTCATTAATGCAATTTGCATATGAAGCTGTTGTTAATCACTTTTGATCATGTTTTGTGT
The DNA here is from genome assembly GCA_024611175.1 of Megaceryle torquata. NCBI lineage: Eukaryota > Metazoa > Chordata > Aves > Coraciiformes > Cerylidae > Megaceryle > Megaceryle torquata. The sequence continues at coordinate 4,225 of JANIJG010000023.1, read as the reverse complement.
ATTAGCTGCCTCAGTGGCTCTTCTCCCTCAGATGCTCCAGTAGAAAGCAGCAAAATGATGCATCTTCTTGCCAAGTTTCCTTTAGTGAATTGAGGAATTAGGAGTCTAACCTTGAGTAATTAAATATGTTCTATCAGTTCTCTTTTAATGTTAAGTACACTTGGTTGGAAGCGTAGAAGGAAATTGTTCCCATTTGGGGGAGACATTCCTTTAAAAAAAAAAATCCTATATGTATAGATAGAAAAGAATTATTTGCTGTGATCCAGAGTTACATGGAAAGGAGGGAGAAGTGATGACAGGGCAGGACATAGCAGGGCCCGGGCTCTTCTTTGCATGACCAGCCTTGAAGACACTCGCCCTGGGCTTGATTCTGTGCGTAAAGCTGCTGTTGGCGTTGGGGTGGTGGTTTTTTGTTTGGGGGATGTTTGCGCTGGGGAGGGAGCACCCCGTTAGTAGGAGCAAGCTGTGCTGTCAGTGCTGCTTCTCTTCCAGTTAAGTCTTTCAGTTGCCTCATCTCAAGGAAGGGTCTTTCTCTGTTTGCCTGCCTGGGCAAGGCGTTAATCGTCCAACCCTTGTTGCAAGCTGGGAGGGTAAACTGGGAGCAGCCTGTCTGGAAGCCTGCCCGACTCTCATAACCTGCCCAGGCATTTGCGCCAGGCCACTGCCAGGGGCCGTCTGCCACCCCTCCTGCCTGGATGGGGCTTTGTCCTTGGGTCCCTGTCAGGCTGGCCCTCGTGCCAGCAGCATTGTGGCACTCAGCTGCAGGATCAGGCCCTTGCCTTTGCTTTATCCATTCAGTTGTCCGTCTTTGGTAGTTGATGTTCAACTTCGGTTTGAGAGTTTATCACCGGGTAAGGAGATGAATGGGAAGGGTGAAACAGATACTCTGATTAAAGGAACTGCTTAATGAAAGAAAATAAACAGAGAGGAAAAATGACCATTCTTGAAGGAACAGAAGTATAATTTTAACCTCAGAGGAGACCCACTGCTGCCCTTCCATGACTTCCACCCATACCAACGCTAAAAGCATGGTTCAGTTCAAAGTTGTTAATATTCATCTGGGAAACAGTATCCAGAACACAAATAAATTATTAAGTGCATGAACTTTTTCGGCAGTAAGATGAACTGATGGGGTCCATCTGCGAGATCCAGGGGCTTTTTATTTGTGTGTGTCGAACGATTCTGCCCTCTCCGACTTCATAGCCTTTGGTCCCTGGCCAAGTGCATGCATAATTGATTCCACACGCGCTATCATTTTCTTGATGTAATTGCTTTAGTAAGATATGATGAAATCTAATGGAAAATTTACTATATGAAAATGACAAAAAAGTAAATGTTCATGTTTTGTGCTGGGCACAGGGAGGAGAGTGCCCAGGTTACCTACACGGCAAAGGAAAACCCACTTGTAACATCTCCCATGGGCCAAGATGGGAGTAAAATGCTGGATGAATTCAGAGCAAACTTTATGTAATTAACTGGAGTTTTACAACACAGGTGAAACATGCACATTGTTTGGAAACCTTGTTTATTTTTTCTGGAGCAATGCCGTACCTGCTTTTCTAATTGCCAGAATGCGGACTCAAAAGAAAAAGTTCTCGGCACAAGGCAAGGGGTAGTATTTTTAGAAATTAATGTGTCCTGGACTTGCTGCCCTATACTACAGATAGTACACACACTGGTGCCTTGCCTGGCAAAAAGACCTTCTTTCTATTCTAGCTGCTTAAATAATGCACCAGATTAAATTCAATGCATTGGTTTGGCTGAATGTATTTTTATATAGTTCAGAAGTGTATAAATACCAAACCCACATAAAATTCCATATGCATCCAAAGGAAAAAATTCCACATCAAAATTTGACATTACATTGGTCTTTAAGAAATAATTTGTTAATCTCATTTCCTTTCCTCCCTGTTTCCCAATCCTGGTATACTGTATATTCCTAGCAGTAATTTTTTTAAATAGCTGTTTGAGGTAGCTCATAGACACAAAAACATTTTCTTATTTGCCCCCCCCCCTCCCGTTGTTTTCAGTGTACTGAAAGAGGAAAAAATATCCAAGGCAAACCCACATAACTGTAGCAAACTGTTTCTGAGCAAGTCATAATAATGAACAACACATGATCTGAAATGTGATCAGCAAACATATACTTATGCCAAGGAATTTTTGCCATTCACATACCAAGGTTCTGTAAATCAGTAAACCACAGCGGAGGAGCCCCTGGCACAGCGAGGGGAGGAGGAGGAGGAGGAGCAGGAGCAGGAGCAGGATGGGCCGCCCCAGCAGAACTGTCTTGTTCACAGAGTAGGGAATGAGAACAAGTTTTCTGTCCTCCACCTTCTTTCTCTCAGTCCATGCACCAAAATGTAAAACGAAGGAGCAGACCTTTAGAGGGGGAAAGTGCAGTCTGAAGTATCTTAAAATGCAAAAGCAGACAGACAAGTAGCAAAGGAATGAAATTTCACTGCAACATGTTTTATGGGTTTGTTTTTTTCTCCCCCCCCCCCATCTTACTTACACAGAACCAAAATGTAAATTACTTTCTGGTCCTAATTGGATTTAATTATTTCTGTAGGAGAGGATGGGTAGGAGGGGGTGGGAATGGCACACAGCTGTCCTAACAAAACAAAGGAGCCAGAAAAACCTCACTTTTCCCCATGTTGGCTAATAAATGGTGCGGAGGATCTTAGCTCTGGCAAACAAACGGAGTGCTCTGTAGACCTGGGGAAGGGTAAGAGCTGTCTGCTGCAGGGAGCACCAGGAAAAAGCCACTCTAGTGCACCTTAAAGGGTGATTTGTGGTTTCCTATTAATTTCTGTAACTGCCCTGTGTTTTAGAGCACCCAGTCTGGCCCTTCTCTTGACCTCAGCCACCTTGCCCAAATGCCTTGGCGCAGTGGTGAGACCCAACCTCAATATTGGGCTGTGGAGCCTTCCCATCGCCTGGGAAGCACCAGACTCCCCTGAGAGAGGGACAAGGGGTGGATTTGGGTCCCTGGCTACTTGGTGGGGTGTTCCTGGTGCAGTTAGGGTCTCCCCACTGGCCAGTGAGATGGCTGTGCCTCCTTGAAAGGGTCTGGGAAGCTTGGGCAATGGCAGTGAGGTCTGGGAGAGCTGTTGCTACTTTGTAGGTTGATGTCAGATTGCACCCGTGGATCTCGAAGCGCTTTACAAGCTTTAATGAATGTGACCACTAACATGATTTATAGTGCGATTCATTATTGGTATTGGAGGGACTGTATTCTTATTTTGTCATTTGCTGTTAAAATTAATACACTCCATGCTGGCTATAAAAGTGTATTTGCATTTAATTGCAAGTCAGAATGAATTAGTGGATATGATTTAAACCCCAACTCACTCCTTAAAAAGAAATCTTCAGTGGGGAAGGGAAAATCAAGCTCTGTGCTGGATTTCTCTGGTGGATGTAGGGATGGTGAGAGAAGTTGGGGAGAGCAGGTAGCAGGCAGGGGATCTGCTTGCCTTATTTTTTTTTTTTTCCCCCTTAATTCTTGAGGTTGCTTTCAGCGAGAAATGCCTTTGCCAGGAGGGGCTTAGGCAAAGTGGTCAAGCACATCTGCTCCTGGGAAGGTAGGGAAGAAAAAGAGGTTACTAGTAATAGGGCAGCAGCACAAAGGGAAAATTGTACACTGGAAGCATTAGTCTCCTTTGCGGTGGTGTGGCCAGACTGGTTTAGCAGACAGGATGATAGATTGCTTTGTCAAGGGTCCCAGGGTGTGCCCTGAACTTGAAGCACTTTGTTTATCTTGAATAGAAAGGGAAAAGCACAGACATAATCGATGTCTAGTTTTTTAGGAGGGAGGAAGAGGTAGAGGAGGGAGTGAGGAGGGGGGTGGCAGTGGGGGGAGGCCCTGGCTGTGGCTCTCCATTAACAGATGAACTTGGCTGAAGTCCAGAGTTTGATGAGAGAGTGTCACAGCCCAGGAGCCGGCCAGCCTTTTCAATAATTTTTTTTTTTTTTTTAATACCTGCTGACTGTACATCAAGTGCTCCCAGGTCTTTTGGCTAAAGGCAAAAAGGGGGTGGGGGGGGGAAGACACAGCTCCATTTTTTCCCTCTGAACCAGTTGAGACCAGTCCCTTGGCCACGCATGCAGGTTCTATCATCTTTCCTGGCTTGCTGTTGGGAAAAAAGAGTTGTCACCATGACAGTAACCTGAGGGCCCAGGACAAAAAAAAAAAAAAAAAAGAAAAGAAAAAAAGAAGGGTCTT
>JANIJG010000021.1:0-35670 GCA_024611175.1 Megaceryle torquata | reverse complement strand
GTGCGCGTGGGATGCGTTTGTGGGGGGGGCGGGGGGGGGGGGGAAGCAGTTGCTGGGGCAACAGCATCCTCCTGAAACATGGAAACCACAGTTTCCATGGAAACCTGTTTTGCCCCAGTTATTCTACCACTGCTATGTCCTGTAATTTGCCTTTAATATTTGCATTTTAGACTTCTCCCCACACCCCTACCCCAAAGCAGCTGGGTGACCCTCAGAAAGCCTGTGGGGCTGGGCCCCCAGCAGGGCCCTGGTCCTCACAGGCTTCTGATGGGTTTGGGATGCAGTTGCCCTGGCAACAGAATCAGGGCGTTTCTGGCAGCGGTGGTCGCCATGGGGACGGGGATGCTGACGAAGGCTTGTGAAGCTGAGAAGACAAATTGCCCTCATCATTATCTCCAGGCTTGTCAATCAAACATATTCCCTTATTTACCTCGGTGAGGAGAGAGACCCGGGAGCACACGGAGAAGGAGGGAGCAAGAGGAGAGCAGCTTGCCCCAAACTCTGTGCTGGGGAGGGAGCATTTCCAGCCCCTCGGGATGGCCACCATCACCTGCAATCGCTTCACCGAGGAGTACCAGCTCTTCGAGGAACTGGGCAAGTAAGTTGGAGATGGGGTTGGAATGCTCAGAGTGGGGCTGTGCCCCAGCTGGGAAAGAGCCTCAGCTGAGCTGGGAATCACTGGAGACAGGGGAAAGGAGACAGGCATGGAGTAAATGCACCTGGGAGTGGTTGGGGGAACTCAGGTTAGGATAGGGGCTGCCAGCCCCAGCCCTGCCCCGTCCATCTACTCCCAAGTTCATGTGTCTTCTGATGGGGGCTTGGCTGGGGGCTTGGGCCACCCTGGGGGGCTGGAGCTGGCCAGGGAGGGAGCAGCTGCCCTTGTTATGGAAAAGCTGCTCTTGAAAGAGGATGCTGCTGGCTCTCTTGGGAACTTCTCCATCTGGGAGGAGGGACGGGACAGCTGAGCAGGAAAACTAAGGCAGCCAGCACCCCTCACATTTCTGTAGAGAATTTCTGGGTGGATTCACAAGGGTTTGGCTTGTCCTGCAAGAACCGCAGCCTACCTGGGAGCTCCCAGAGAATCACAGTGGCTCTTGGACTGACCCAGAGTGTCTCCCACCCCTGTGCCTGTGTCCCCTGGGTGAGCTTCAACCCTCCCTGACCCAGGCCTCCTGCCCGAGAGGGCTTGGCTTGGTAGGTCTGGGTGTCATCGCGTGTACCTGGATCACGGTGCATGTGTGTGTGCATGTGTATGCAAACAGGAATGTCTGTGCATGGGGAGGGGATTCTGAGGGTCACTAAGCACCCCAGGGTAGAGCAGGAGATTTAAGGTCCTCCGTGCAGGACACAGGGATGTTCTGTGTCTTGTTGAGCATGTGGCTGTAAAACGGATGCAGAAGTGAGCGGGTGTGTGTCTGTGTTTTGGTTTCTGTGTCTTTTTTTTGGAGCTGGTGTGTAAGTGTGGGGCATGCAGCTGTGTTCCCCTTGAAACAGCTCATGGTGATGAGCTCAGGGTGCCTATGCTAGGTGGCTGGTGCCCATCCTTCAGCTGGGAAGCTGGGTCCATCCCTAGGTATGAGCATTTGCTCCAGCCCCACATCCCCACATCACAGGGCAGCCTGAACCTAAATGTGTGCCCGCGCATGAGTGAGAGTGTGAAATGGGGGCGAAAGAGAACAGAGAGGACAAAGATGGAGAAATTGAGAGGCTGCAACAAGGGAGTACTTTGTGCCAGGCTAAATGCCGTTAATATTCCCCAGACAAATGGGAGGACTGGGTTGCTGCTATAAAGTGGAGGCAAGTGGAACCCCCCATCTCAGGACATGCATGTCTATCCTCTTGGCACTGGGGTGGCTGTGAGGGGCTGGTGAGGAACAGTGGGTTAGGGAGCAGGTCCCTGCAGTGAGGACAGTCTCAGCTGACACACAGTGAACAGGCACCCACTGAAGAGCTGGTGGTAAGATGGGGTTTGGAACCTGCTTTTTTCCAGAGTTTTCTAGGCTCTTCTGGGCTCTGAGGCTCTGTGGTGGTGGCAGAGGGTGGGCAGGGATTGGGCAATAGAGGCAGCAGCTTCTGGGTGCCTTCAGGGAGGCTGCTGGGCTCTGGCTGGGCAGATGTGGCTGGAGGGATGTGAAGGAGAGCTTGTGGGCCAGGCATGATGGGAGAGGACCAGGAGGGCTCCCTCTGTTTGGGATGTGACACTTTGCTGGGTGGGTGCTGACATGGAGGGCTGAGCACCCAGACTTGGGGTCTGCCCACACCACCCAGCACCATGGTGTAAAAAGCACCTCAACAGATGTATTTTAACACACAAAGGAGCAAACCTGTCACAGTGGCTTGCCAGTCCCCTGTGAACATCACACCCTGGCCTGCCCAGCCTCTTAAGGTGATACAGGGGCAGCTCTGAACATCCCACAGCTTTCCCCTCCAATCTGGGATGTAGGTACCACTGCAGCCCTGAGATGTGTTCCCTGGTTACAGGCTTCACCAGGCTGGTCAAGGCACTGTGGAGCTGGTTGGGGATTTTCCACCGGGATGGTTTCCAGCATATCCTGGCACATTCAAAACTCAGCAGTTTCCCATGGGCAAATTTCTGCTTCATGGGCTTAGAGAGGGAAATGAGGACGAAGCGCTGCACCTTCGCTCTGCTGCATCAGCCTCTCATGGTGGGAAGCATGGCTTTCCCTGCCCCCAGACTCCAAAGGGGAGAAGCATCCTTCAGGGGCTTGGAGAAGAAAGGGTCTATCTTGAGTTTTCTGTCCCTAAGCGACTGGGGCAACCTGCTGGGGGGGGACTTGGTGTGTCCCTGAGCCCAGCTGGCAGGAGGGGAGGTGTTGGGTGCCAGGCTGCTGCACCCCCTGTGCTCCTTTGCCATTTCCTGGGCTGTCATCCACCCTGACACCCAGGCAAACCAGCAGTTTAAAGTGCCACACACTGAATGGTAGCACCATGATGAGGCTTCCTGGGGGTGCAGAGCTGGGGAGGAGGATCTGCAGAGCCTGCCCTGTAGGATATGAGCCTTTGGCACATCCCTACACCTCCCACACATGGGGAGGACATCTGTCCAGAGCCAGGGACACTGAGCTGGGGAAAACCTGCTCCTGCAGTGGCACCGGCAAAGCTGAGCAAGTGAAGGGCTGCTCTGATCCCTCCTTCTGCCCACACTTGCAGAAGGGGACAGGGCAAGGGTGGGGTGCAGTGTCGGGGGGTGATGGGGAGAGGATCCTGCCCACAGACCCCTGAGTAGGACAAACATGAAGTGCAGCTCCATTGGCGGCTCTGAATCCACCCCCACAGCAGGTTTAGGGAGAGGCTGGAGACAATTACAGTGCTGAGTGGTGCGATCAGCCCTCCACTCCTGGAGCTGCAGGAGAAGGGTTTTATTAAAAAGGGGGGAAAAAAATGAAAAAGAAGAATATGGAGGATCAAAAAATCCCCAGCCCACACTCTTCTCTCTAGAAAGGAGATAAAATGCCTCGGAGGAGGAGGAGGTGTTGAAGAGAGGGAGTGCGACAGCAGCGCAGCCAGGCGCTGGCAGGGAAGGTGTGAAAAAGGGAGAAGCAGAGCATCCCAGCAGCAGAGCCGCTGCCTGGCTGGTTGGGGGAAGCCATGTGGACAAGTCCTGGGGTCATGCGTGGCCTGGGGGACCAAGGGACAGGGATTGTGGGGCTGGGACTCAGCAGTGTCATGGCTTGGGGCTGGAGGGACAGGGCTGGCTGCTGGGCTGCAGGTCCAGCATCACCCTGAAATGGCAGCTGCTTTGGGAGCATGGCCCCTACCCATGGCCCTGAGGGTGATGTACCTGTCCAGTGCTAAAACTGGGACATGCTGTCTTCTCTGGGATGAATGTCAGGCATAGCTGAGCATCTCTGGCTGCTGCCAGGGTTGGAGTCAGCCCAAAGAGCCCTGGGAGGGAAGGGACCTGCACCACTGGCCACGAGCTGGGAACTTCTCCTTCCAAAGGGTTTCTTGCACCAAGATGGGGCTGAGCTTCCTGCCTGACACCCACCAGACCACACTGCCCTGTGAGCCCCCAGTGTAAGGCAGGATTCTTGTGTTTGTGGGGAAGGAGGTGCTGGATTCAGATGGAGCCAAGGGGGGACTTTTCCCTCAGGCTGGGAAGATCCCACATGAGGCTGAAAAGCACAGGAACAGCCTGGCATGGGGAGCAGGGCCTGGCTGCTGGAAACACCTGGCCAGCACATACACCCAGAAGGACCTACCTGACTAGGACTGGGAACATGTTACAGCGAGTGTTCTGTACCCCTGAGTGTCCTGCATCCACACCCAGGACCTCATCTCCTCACCACCTTCCAGGCTTACAGGGTCTCACTTGTGCTTCATGGAGCACAGACATTTGGTTCCTGTTAAAAAAGCCCAGAGGAGCCAAAAATCACAAATGCAGCCAGGGGTGTGAAACTCTGCACTTTGCAGGGTGTGGTACCAGCAGCCTCTGCTTCCCATGGCTCCCCCATCCCCAATGGTCAATTTATCTCAAATAAATGGATGTGTAAGTGGCTGTGGTCACTGTGACCAGGAGTGGCTGGCAGTCCCCAGGCTCTGGGGATTCCGGACACCCACATCCATCCAAGCCCACATCAGGTAGAGCCCCAAGCTGTGACAGTGGACATGGGGGCTTCCCTGCTTGCCACGTTCACCACTGCAGACTTTCCTGATGCTGCAAAATAGCACACATGTCTTTATTAGAAAAATAGACATATGGGTCACAGAAAGTCACAGGAACCCCCAAACATTAGGCAGTGTGGGGTTCCTGGCAGGATGAGGAAGGTGGCACCATGGGGCTGACAATAGCTTCCATGTCTTCCACCCATGGCAAGCTGGATATGAAGCATTTTGCTGCCCCTTGTTTCCTATTAATTCTCCACACCCCCCCGCCCCTCGAATACAGGGACATTCATAGCTCAGCTCTTCTAGCAGCCAGGATTAAATGACAGGCCAGGGAGGCTGTGAAGCACCAGGATGCTGTTCCCTGGCTCCTGCTCAGCACGTGTCTGCTGGTTCCACCGGGGCTCCAGCTCAGTCCCTCTGCACCCTGTTGCTTGCCTGTTCTCCTAAAGATCACATTCGAACCCAAATTGGCTGTCTCCGCCCGCCCCCACCAGTAAAATCAATTATCTGCCGCCTCTCACCAGCCTGCGGCCTTTTATTCCTCGGCAGGGAGCAGAAGCAGTGTGATGGGGAGTGAGGGGAAGGTGGGGCAGGAGGTGGTTTTGCTTTTGATAGTTGTTATTTTAGTGATTTGAGGGGTTTGGCAGGAAAGGGAACCTGGTTCAAAGGTTGTGCACAGCAGGGCTGGAGCGCGCCAATGTGTGTGTGTGAGTGTGTCATGCCGCAGCTCCCAGCATCACTGCTGTGCTTTCAGTGCCATGAGCTGGCAGAGCTCAGGGTGTGAGGTACGGGGGCAGTGGGGCTTCTTCAGAGCATTCCAAGCACACGCGCTTGTTTGCCTGCCAGGACCCAGGAGACACTTGCACATGTGCAAGCCACAGCAGTTTCAGTCCCCATCCAGCTCGGCTCCAGTGGTCCTTGGCTCGTAGGATTTCCTGGGCTGTCCCCTGCCTGTGTGACAGTTTTGCAGCTGGGGGGACCTTGCACCACTCACCTGCACCAAGGTCTGGTGCTCGCACTTGCTTCTGCAAAGTGCTGCTGGGATTGCAAGGTCTAGAGCATGCAGAGCCATGCACAATGACCTAACTGAAGCAGCTGAGTGGCAGCTGCAGCCATCCTGGTGTCCCTTGGGAGTCCATAGCCCTGGTAAATCACTGTCCCTTCTCTCCCAGGGCACAGGTAGGGCAGAGCCTGGGATGGAGAGGAAGAAAGGCACACATCGTCTGGCTTGTCCCAGGGGAGCACAGCAGGGTGAATCCTGCATCCATCCCAGGTCTACCTGTTCCATCATTCCCCAAGGACAGCTGTGCAGGGAAGCCAATAGAGAGCCCTCCATGTTTTCTCCAAGCCCATTTCTTCCTCAGCCAGCACCCATCCATCTCCCTATCCCCATCTACATCCCCACCCCTGTACTACCCCTTGCTCCACAGGCATGTCAAGACTGAGCTGTGCCCTTGCCTACACCAAGTCCTTCACCTCTCCCTCCTTGTCTTCCCAGGGGCGCTTTCTCCATCGTCCGGAGATGTGTGAAGGTGTTGGCAGGGCAAGAGTATGCAGCCAAGATCATCAACACCAAGAAGCTGTCTGCTCGAGGTAGGTACTGGGGTGGGCTTCAGGTGGCAGGTAAGCAGGTTTTGCAGTGGGGAATTTGTCCCCTCTGCACAGCACTGGGATGATGCCTTTGATGTGTAGTGAGGCAGGGGATGTTTGATATGTGCTGGAGGACCCCCTTATCCCTATCTCCACTGTGGTACACACTGAGTGCCTTGATGGATGGGGTGAATGTCCTAAGGAGATGTCTGTGTGGCTGGTCATCACATCCCATCCAATCATCCCTTGGCTGTACAGGGCTCTTGGGGGCTCCTAAACCTCAACCTACCTGGGGAGCCATAGGGCCCCATTTCTCTCCCTGAGACCCCATCATCACCTTGCACAGCATGTTGTGGTAAAATTATGGTCGCAGCCTTGCAGCAAGTCAAACTGCTGCCAGACTTAGGCACTGAGTAGCACAGTTATTTTGGGAGCATAACTCTCCCCTGAGAGGGCCCCTGCTGCCCCCCCTGTCCTTGCTTTCAGGGGCTGTGGATTTCCTTACTCCTGTACCTACATCAAGGAAACTGGAAAGTCCTTCAAGTGGGGGTTTGATTTAATTTCTGCCTGGAGACAGGCGATCACCCCTCACTGCCATCTAATTAACCACTTTGGTGGAGCATGTTGGCTGCTTTGCTGTTGAAAGAGGTGATGGCATGTCTGTCCTGGCTGCTCCTTGGGACAAGGCCGAGTTGAGCCAGCACAGCTCTTACCCTGAGGCTGGGACCCCTCTGCCCCCAGGAATCTGGGAGAGGAGCTGCAATGGGGAGGATGGAGAGGATAAGACAGCAGCCACCGTGGCCCTGTCTCCAGCTTCTCCTGGCCAAGAGTGTCAGGGAGCACAGGATGGGTGCCAGGAGTGAGCACCCTGCCAGGACAGTTTAATTAACTCCCTCCCTCCCTTGGTTTCTCTCCCTGGTGCCACTGCTCACATCCAAAGGCAATACTGAAACACAGAAAATGGTGACAAACTCCTTTCTGACCTCAAATTAAACCAGTGCTTTGTATTCTCCCTCCTGCAGTGCTGCTGAAATAACACAGCTCTGATGTTGAGCCTCCCAGTTCCCTCAGCTCTGGCTTCTGTTCCAGTTCAGGGATGCAGACCATTCCCTTCCTCCAAGGTTGAAGACTCCAAGCCCAGGCCAGCTGGCTGGGCTGTGGGCAGACCATGCAGTGCTGTCCTTGGCACTGGGCTCCTACCTGCATACCCCAGCTGGCAGTGGGGCCAACAGGAAAGGCCTTCCAGTTTGCAGGACTACCTGGAGCAGCAGATTGAGCTGCCTTCCCTCTGTTCCCTCCTGCCTCCTCTCACTTGCTCCTTCAGTCTGCCTCTCTCCATCCTCTTCTGGTGTTTGTGTTGTCTGTGCAGCAGTTGTGTGTCCGTCTGAACCCTGGAGAAACCTCACCATGGTTCTTTTCCCTTCCCTGCCAGGCAAAATAATCATCTGTTTTTCTTAAGTTTTGAAACTCCCTTTGCTGCAATGCTGGTATGGGGGTGTGTTGCTTCCCCAGGCTGGGAGCAATCCCCAAAGGGGCATAAAGAGCCACTGTCCCACCAGGAGGTGCCACTGGCTGTGTCACAGGTGAAGAGAAGGTGTTCAGAGAGGAGAGGGGTTGGGGGGAAGGTGAGAGGAGCTGCAAAACATCCCTGTGGTGTCTTCAGATTTCTCTTGGCTGCCAATATGGGAGGTTAGCAGGAGAGAAACTTGAGGTTTTGGAGGAGAAATGGGGTTTGGGTATAGGCAACTTGTGGATCTATGGGGTAGAAGAGGGGCTGTGGTTGTGCCTTGCTGTCCCCAACAGCACCTCACTGCGTGGTGGATGTGCCACAGGGGTGGGAGGATGCTCTGACCCATGTCAGCTGCCCTTCCAGGCTCGGCAGGGTCCCCCTGCCTGAGATACATACTTCTCTCCATCTGTCCCTCTGGGAATCTGTCTAGCACAGCCATCCCACTTGCATGCAAAGACCCTGCAAGCGCTGTCCGGAAGATCTGCAGAAGCAGGAGGGTCTCTGCCAACCTGCAGCCCTGTGCAGGAGTTGTACCATGTCATGCTTGGAGGAAACCACAGACACAGAGACCCAGCCCTGAGTTGTGTCTCTGTTCCCAGCCCGTCCTTGCTGAGCATCTGTTCCAGGGAAGCTCTGCCCAAGCAGGACCGACAGAGGCTTGTCAAGAGCAAAGCCCCCAGAGCACAAGCTGCCTTTTCTCCCTGAGCAGCAGTGGCTCATTTCAGGGAGCTCTTCCCCTGGCATTTTGCAGCTGAGCCACTGTCACCAATGCAATGGCCACGCTCTTCTGGGACCTTTCTGACTGGTGCTCACATGCTGTGGTGTGCTGAGGGGAAGAGCTGGGGTGACCTAGGGTTCTGCAGCCACACAAGCACCACAGCCTCCCCCACACTCTGTGATGGCCAAATGGATGTTTTGGGGCTCACCTTGCCATGTCTTTACTGCTCCTATATGTCTGGAGGTCCCTGGTCCTCACCCTATAGGGATAAGCACCTCTCCCAGTCCCTCCTGTGTGTGACTGAGCCTCCAGTACCATCCTCTTCCCCTCTGGAAGGATGCCATCTCTGCCTCCCTTTAAACTCCCTCATCCATTTTCCATTTTGCCTGTTTTTCACTGGTGTCCCACCCCCTCCCCATGCTGTTTGTGGTTTATAAAGCCCCACCAGCCTCCCAGCACTCCCTGCCAAGCTGCCAGTGCTGGGCTTTGCCTTCACAGGCATTTTGGTGGTGACAGATTGTGAAGGTACAAAGAAGGGGGCAGCGGCTGGTGGAGGGTGCATGGTGCTGCTGCTGCCACAGCTCATCCAGGAAGGTGGAGCCGAGTCAGGCAAATCGTGGTGGAGAAGGGATGGGGCAACCCCTGCACCTCACCAGTGGCTGTGCTCGTCCCTGTGCAGCTGAAGGCTCTGCTGGCAGCAGCAGGAAGGCATATTCCATACATGGGGTCACATTTGCTTCCCTCTCCTGTGATCTCTGGCCTCTTCTAAGCAAGCAAAGGTGCTTTACTGGACACCAGCAACACTGGGCTTCCCCATGGGCCATTTGGCCGCAACCTCCTTCCTGCAGATGGGGAAACTGAGGCAGAGTGACGATCAGTGGCTCATTTAAGTTGCCTGTCAGGTAGGAACAGAACAAGAGGTAGAAAGCAGCTCCTCCTTTCCCCAGAGTGTGATCATTTTCCATCTATCCCATCCCTGTCCTCCACCACACAACAGACTTTGGTTGTGAAAAGCAACAGCCTAAACCCTGACCTCACCCTGTTGGTCTATCCCACCCTGGGGAGCTAGTCCCCCACTGGTGGGAATGCACATGGGATGCTGAACAAGGCCTCCAAGGCCTTCGGCTTGCAGATCCCAGCACAAGGCTGCAAAGCTCACTCCAAGCCCCGGGGTGACAGAGCCGTGCCAAGCCCCATGTTCAGCAGCAGCCCTGGGGAAGCTCCACCCCCCGCAGGGAAAGGGCTGCGTCATCTTCGCGTCTCAGTGGTCGGAGACACCTTGGTTTGGTTTGACGCAGAGCGAGACTCTGGGGTGTGAACCTGCAAGGTAACAGCAGAGCTCCGAGAGACTAGCATCCCTAATTATATCCTCACTTCTCCCAGCTCCTGGGTTCCTGCTGGCATGAAATGCCTCCAGACAAGGCACCTCCATGCAAGGTGGCTGGGTCAGGTGTAAGAAGGCAGAAAACGCAGAGGCAGGGAAAAAGAAACAAAAGTGTTTGAAAATTTATTCCAGGCTCACCCAGAGTGGAGGCATTTCTGGCTCAGCCTAGTCCATTTCTCCCAGAGCTACATTGTCTCATCCCCTGGCAGAAGCTGGGCAGAGGGACTCGTGCCTTCCATTTGGAGATGGGCACTGAAGCGAAGCAAATTTTCAGAGCCAGGGTTTTGAGATTTAGGAAAACATTTGGCTCGATGTGAAATGGCTCAAGGTGGATGCGTGAATGAAGCAGATACTCCTGTTTCAGCTTGACATCTCTTGTTTGATGGCTCTATCTTTGACTGTTCAAATTGTACCATTCAGGACCAGAAATGTCCCTGCTGGTAGCCTGTGCTTTAGTGAATAAGAGAAAATGGAGCAGGCACTGATGGCAGTGATAACATGGGTAGCTCTGGGGTTTTGGTGAGCAAAGGGAAGGGAGAGGAGGACAAGGGATCATCCAAAGTCTAGGACTGCCCCTCTCATCTGTACTTGGGGCTTGCCTGGGGGCTGCATCTGTGCTGTGATACCACCCGTCAGGCCGTGATGCTGACAGTGTCCACAAATCCATTATTCTTTAACAAAAAAAACCCCAAACAGGACAGGTCCTTGCCAGCTGCCCCATGCCCTCACAGCTTTTGCACACTCAGGAGTTTATTCCCTTACTCATCAGTTTATTCCCTTCTCCAGACCCTAAATTAGGGCTGTTGCCTCTTTCAGATCACCAGAAGCTGGAACGAGAAGCCCGGATCTGCCGCCTCCTGAAGCACCCCAACATTGGTAAGTGCACCCTGCTCCCTGCCATGTGCCAGCTGAAGAGCCGGGTAAATCTGGTCATGTCCCAGCTCCATTGCCTGCCTGCCCTCCTGTGTCTCTACCTGGGCTGGGGTTCCCCATCAGTGATTCAGCCCCACCAGTGGCAGCATGGGCTGTTTGCCCTTTCCTATCACACTGGCCATCATCCTGGAGATGGAGAAGGGGCTTGGCAGCAGCCTGTCCTGTTGATCTGCAGAGCTATCCCTCCTCTTCCTCACAGGAGGCAGCATTGTCAAATGGGGTCAAGGCCTCCACCGAGTGTGGGGGGATTGAAGTAGGTCCTATGTAACCCAATTGGCCATAGCTCCCTCAGGGAGAAGCAGGGCCCCAGTAGGCTGCAAGGGACTATTTTTACCCCTCTCCCCCTGCCTCGGGTGCTGTGTTCCTCTGCATGCTCCAAAAAGTGGCTGCAGCTCAGAGCAGCAGCAGCAGCAACGCGGGGCGTGTAGGAGGAGTGATGGCGGGGGGAAGCGAAGACTTTCCCACCGACCGTCCATCTGAGAGTAGCCTCCTTCGGAAAAGCTGTTTCAGGAAAACTCCTGAGCCCCTGCAAAAGACAAAAATAGGCCAGAAGAAGAGAGAGAGGGGAGGAGAAAGAACTGCAGTAAAAAAAAAAAAAAAAACAAACCCACAAAAAATCCACAAAAAACACCAACCAAAAAAAAAAACCCACAAAAAAACCCCCACAAAAAACCCAACAAACTCCAGCCTTGAGAGTGATGCTGATGCAGACTATCAGTCCATGGCAGCAAGGATAAACCCCCTTTCCCTTCTGCTGCACTCCAGAATGTACCAACCTCAATGAGATCCTGCAGCTTTTGGGAAAGCATCTGGGGGATAGGGCAGGAGCTTTGCAGCCCTTGTATCCCACAGCTAGGAGCTGGGAAGTTTCCCCTTTGTCTGAGCTCCTCTACGTCCCCCTCTCTGCTCCTAGTGCTTGGATCCATCCTTCCCCAGGAACCACTGCAGCAGATCCAGGGAGATGGACCCAGGGCCACTGGGACCAGCTATGTGGGTCTCACCCTATAAATATTTCAGTTCAGAAAAAGCCTGTCAGCTTCCATCTGTCTTAAGCACAGGGCAGCATGGCAGGTCTCCCATGCATTGCGGAGCTGATGGACCATACAGGATCCAGCTACTGTCCTTCCCCTTATCCCTGCTCTGGCAGGACTGATGCCCTGCACAGGAACTGCCTTGCTGGGGTGCTGGTGGGGTGTCCAGCCTTCTCTAATCAGACCAGCAGCCAAGGCCTTTCCTCGGCTCCAAAATATACGTGGGGATTGACGAGACCTGAAAGAAATGCTCCGTAAAGTACAGGAATAGCAATAAATGCTAAAAACAGAGGAATCCGCCCCAGGAGGACTTGCAGGACAGTAGCTGAGCCATGCAGCTGGAGCTCCCCAGATTCCCAGCCTGGCCCCAGTTTTTTCCTACCATTGTCTTCCTCCCTTCCCTCTCCATCGCCTGCCCATGGGGCTGGTGGGATCTCCAAGGACAGAAATGCCTCAGCCCCGCTGTGCCTTATACCCCTTCCCTGCACCATGCCCTTGCCGTTTGGCTGTGACCTGCAGAGATGGCAGGCTTAGAGCAACCCTGCTGCACTGGTATGGAAGGGGTTAACAGTATGAGATGCTAACAAGCCGAATCTCGCTGCTATTTATACCCAGGAAGCTCTTCTCCACCCCCTAACCCCACACTCTCACCCCCCATTGCTCCTGCTGCCTGGAAACTTGGGCTCGAGGCTTCCCTTGCATGCAGCACAAGCTGGCTAATTACCCACCCAGGAGCTGGAATGAGCTGTGCCGCTGCAGACCAGCCCTAACAGAGGAAGAAGAGACACTGCTGCCAGGGCCATGGGGGAGGTGAGGCAGAAAAGCAATCTCCATCCCTCCCTGGAATAAGCAGCCCAGCTGCCGGGGGGGCTGTGAGCGTGAAGGAACCAACCCGTGCTTTTCACAATGTCTTGCATAGAAAGCCATGTGCAGGTGGGTGAGGGCAGTTACAAGACCCCAGGACCATGCAGCATGTCCACAGCACCGGGTGATGTATTAGGAAAAGCCGTCATTCGTCAAAGCTGCAGGTCCTTGCAGGGCAGTCTTGCTTTATCGGGGAAACTTTGGCTGCACCCAGCCCTAGAATTTTAACTCCAGGTACCATCTACTGACCCTCAGTCCCGAAGCCGTGTCCTGCTCCTTGGCTCTCAGCACTGAGCTGGAGGGGTTTGGCTGTTACAGCTCTTCCTGACTATCATCAGTAACAGATACTTACAGGACCAGGCTATATTTAGAGTAGTTGCTCCGTCTTACATTTTCTTTGCTCCTGGCAGCCACAGGCATCAGGACTTCCCCCAAACCAGGGATGTATCCAGACCATCTGCTTATAGTTAGGCTGGCCCTATCCACACTGAACTCTCCTAATCCCCCTTTGAACACTTTGGTTTCTTCAAGATCCCAGGAACAATTTCCCTAATCCTTCTCAGGTGAGGCAAAACGGGAGGAAATATGTTTCTTCCAGCAGAGGAAGGCAGAAAAACTGGGATTATGTGTCAGAGAAAACCAGGGAGCAGATACTGGTGTCAGCGTGCAAGAGATGTCTGTGGAGATCAGCAGTGGAGGATAGTAACTAAGGAATAAGATGAGAAAACTGTTTCAATAGACAAGATCGTGAGAAAGACAAGCGGAAAGATGTTGTCTGGTTCAGCAGACCTCCTCTGCCCCTGCCGTGCCTGAGGTGAGGTGATGCTGCTGGCAACTCACTATTAGCAGCAGCTGGATCTGCCCGTTGAGCTTGGAGGGCTGGGTAGGACCAGCAACAAAGCATTTGGTGGCCTGGGAGATAAGAGCAACTGCAGCACAGTATCTGCACTAGGTGTTGGGGCTTGTTATCTCCCCTGCCTCAAACTTGAGAATAGAGAATGAGAATAGAGGGCTCTGCTGATTTAGCTGAGGTAAAATGTGCTAGGAGCAAAAATTGACCCAAAATCATTCACTTGAAAGTTTCCTTTATCTCCCTGTTTTCCAAAGATCTCAAAGGGGTTGATAGTTGCATCAGACTGAAACCAAGTGAGCAGAAGGGAAGGGTTAAATATTTGCGGCCTCAAGGGGATCAGAACAAAATGTGATGGGTGGGCCAGAGAGTGCTGAACCAGTCTTGCTTTAAACATCCTACCCAGTTCTGTGCCTGTGCCCTAGCTGTCCATCTGCCTGCTAAGCTGTGAGCAGGGATCTAAGCTTGAATAAGCAGAACCTAGCTGCAGGGTGGCAGGTTTGCACCTGGCTGTCCCTGGCAGGCCATGCCTGAGGTGCCTCTCAGCATGATGAGTGGGGCAAGGTGCCAGCCCTGCAGGAGGAAGTGAAGAGAACATTTCCTCCAATGAAAACTCATCCCACAGTGATTCTTGGATATACCCAACCTGAGACCTCTCAAGGAGAAAAAGAAGGTCATGAGCAGAAAATAAAAAAAAGCCCCATTGGTGCCAGTGCTGGCAGCCCAGTGCCCTGGCTGAGCTCTCCCTGTGCCCAGGCACCTCTGATGATGGGTACAGGACTGGGCTGGGGGCACCTGTGCCTGCAGCCTGCCCAGTGCCCAAGATAGCCCAGCAGCTGCCTGGGACCTTGGCCAGGCACCAGCCCTGGGCAGTCCCTGATATGGATGTGACCTTTGAGCCGTGCTCCACTGCCAGAGGCTGGGGCCATGGCTGGGTTCCCCTGCTGAGTGGGAATCCCCCACCCAGCCAGCAGCAGTAGCAAGAGGAGGACTGAGGTGGAAGACCCCCACTCTGCCCTTCCCCAGCTCCTCCTTCTACCCAAAGAAGAGCACAAGCATTCCTGGGGAGCAGGTGGGAGCCAGGTGTACCTCATAACCCTTCTCTCTCTGCTGCAGTGAGACTCCATGACAGCATCTCTGAAGAGGGCCACCACTACCTGATCTTTGACCTGTGAGTAATGGTTAAATACATCTCTTAATCCACTGGCAGCTGCAAGTTTCCACCCCAGGGTGATGCATCCTGCACCCTCAAAGCTCCTCCCAAGCCTTTCCCCATCCTCCACCTTACCCAAGCCCTTCCTGCAGGCTCGGTATGAACCAAGCCTGGGTACTCCAAGCCAGGTAGAGGGCAAGTCCCTGCCCTACACCCCCAGTGCTCCCCCTGTGCACAGTGCAGCAGCATTTTGGGGGGGTGGGTTGCCGGGGCTGAGCATAACGTAAATCAATCCAGCTGTGCACTGAGATAGCCGAGTGTGACTCCCCCCCCATTTTCTTGCAGGGTCACTGGTGGGGAGCTGTTTGAGGACATTGTGGCCAGGGAGTACTACAGTGAAGCGGATGCCAGGTGAGCCATGGAGAGGACAGAATTTGTCCCCTTCTCCTGTGAGCTGCTCCTTCCCAAAGTCCTAAGTGTCTGGCTTTCTGCAGCATAAGCTCCCTCCATGCTGGGAGGTGTTTTACAGCTGCTCCACAGTGTGCACTCATAAACCAGATGTGTAGTGCAGAAGAAAAAAAGCAAAATGCTCTTTTTAACTCACTCGGCTCCTGTGCTAAGAAATATGTGTGTTACCAGAGGGCTGGTCCCTACCCCAAAGCAGACAGCTGCCAGCCACCGCTCACAGCATCCTCCTTCCCTGGGCCAATGGCACAGCCCACATCTGACCTCACAGGAAAGGAGCTCCTAGAGCTGGGAGCATTTGGGCTCCCTGGGCTGGGGCCATTGAGTCTCTCTGGGGATGGGGACATCAGAGCTCTCCAGATGGGGGCCAGCAGAGCTCCCTGGGTTGGAGACATAGGGATTCCCACGCTGGCAGGGAGGAAGTCCAGCATCAGACTAGTGCCCCAGCCAGGAGCATGACAGCACAGACACCGCATAGTCCTCACCCTTTCTCCTTGCAGCTGCATTACAATCATTTGCAAACGTTTCTCTGGCCTTTACCACTTGAAAACACTAAAGAGGAGCAGTCAAGACAGGCTGGGTGGGAGGATGTGCTGGAGCTCCACTCCCTCCCACGCTCCCGCTGGCACTTTCCAGGTACTCTGCATCAGAGGCTGAGGGCTGGGAACCATTTTAATCACCCCTTTGGTCCTTGCAGCTTGGTCAGGGAACATTATTAGCCTGATTTTTTATTTTTTTTGAGGGGACATGATTTACCCCTCCCCAGTCTTCAGATATCACTGTGCCTCTTGGCTTTACCCCCAGGATAAGCATAGCCCCTACAAATGTCCATGGGGGTGGTCAGCTTGTCGCTACCTCTGTTTGCATGGAAGTATCCCTTATTTCTAGGCAGAAAGCAATCTCATTTAATGGGCAGCCTATGTTGAGTTCACTTACAACCCATCCACTTATTAGTGTCATACAAATAAAATAAATTTAAATAATGACCTTCCAACTTGCACACAGCTATTCTGGAGCAGAAGTGATCATCACCTCCATCTTTTCCCCTTCCTTCCTCAATCACTCAGCAGAGCTGGGGTTTAATGAACTAGATATAAAGTGAACAGACTCAACAAGAGCCACCTGCATCAGAGGAGGCCAGGGAAATGGGGCCAAAGTGGAGGTTAGCTCTGCATCTGAGGAGCACATCAGCTCTGCCCAGGTTTGGAGACCAATGCTAGGCTGGCATTGCATCTCCACTACCAGGTCCCCTGCTCCCCCTGTTGCTTCTGTGGGGACCCCATGGGCTGAGCTGTAGTCCCCATGCTCCTGCTCACCACGACTGGGTATCCAGCAGCTCTAGTGGGGTCTTAGTTACAACTGCTTTCCACAGTGTGTGGCTTTTGGTGGAGCTGTGCTACAGGGCATGATGGGGACAGGGGTGAAGGGGGTGAAATGCAGTCACATAGAAGTGTCTAAGGAGACTGCCCCTCACCTACCACTTCTGTAAGCTTTCTCCTCTCTCCCACAGCCACTGCATCCAGCAGATCTTGGAGGCTGTCCTGCACTGCCATCAGATGGGGGTGGTCCACCGGGATTTGAAGGTAGGACTGCAGGGGAAGGGCCTGTGGGAGGACTGTGAACCCCATTTGTGGTGCAAAACCCTGTGGAACAATTCCCAGCATCTTCCAGGGCATCTGAAGGGGGCGTGGGGCAGAACACCATGTAGGGCTCCTGGAAAGGCACAAAGCAAAGACCAGCTCCAGGGTGAAATAACACCAGAGGGGGTAGAGAGGTCCTTGTAGTCCATGGTCTCCTAAGGATTCAGGGACACTGGCACACACAGAAGGACAAAGCAGCTGGGGAGTGCATCCAGAGCCATGACCTTCCTCCATGTGTGCTGGGAAGTTCCCCTCACCATGACAGCAGATCCCCCGGGGGGTTTCACTGCTCTCCAACCACCATCTCCTTCTGCAGCCTGAGAACCTGCTGCTGGCATCTAAGCTGAAGGGTGCTGCCGTAAAGCTGGCTGACTTTGGCCTTGCCATTGAGGTGGAGGGGGACCAGCAAGCATGGTTTGGTGAGTAGGACTGGCTCAAGGTGGGGCATCCTCCAGCCCTCGCTGGTGCGTTTGGTCAGGGGGGCTCCAGGAGGGGGGAGACATCCACAGGACCTGAACCCCAGGATATGGGAATGTCCCAGCAGCACCAGCCTAGGAGGCACAGAAGATGAGGAGGTTGATAGCTCCAGCTGTGCCCCTGGAAACAGCTCACTATTGATCCAGGGTACAGGGAAACGGCTCCACAGGGACTTGGTGAGTCACTGAGATGTCCTGATGAGCTGGACAAGCTGGCAAGAGAGGCAAACCCCAGGGCAGGAGAGCCTTTTCCAAGCTTTGGAGGTGCATGTCAGAGCACTCCAGCCTTATGCATCATCCTGGTATTTTTTCTGCTGCCACTGCTGTCTGCTCTGCTCTTGGGAGTCAAGGAGGTTTCTGGAGGGAGGGTGCCTGTTCCACCAGGTCTTCATGTGCTACAGACAGGGCTCCTGGTGTTTGTGGTGCCCGGCCAGGCACCAGGTGCTTCTGGTGAGCTATGTGGGGCTGAGGACAGCCTGACAGTGGTGTATGACGGACTATCTGTCCCAGGTTTCGCTGGCACCCCAGGATACCTGTCCCCTGAGGTGCTCCGGAAGGACCCCTATGGCAAAGCCGTGGACCTGTGGGCTTGCGGTAAGTCAGGCTGGGGCTGAAATGTTGGGAACACTCTGGTCTGGGCTGTGCAGGATGGGGTGGGCTGTTCATCCAACGTGTGTCCCTGCCATGAAAAGGGGGTTGGAACTAGATGATCTTTAAGGTCTCTTCCAATCCAGACCGTTCTATGATTCTATGTCCTGAGTCACAGTTGTTAGACGTGTCTCAGGGAGGCCAGGATAGAGGATTTACCCAAGAGGTGGCACATTACCCTGGGCTGTTGCCTGAGCAGCACCCTCTTTCCTAGTCCAGTGACACCCTTCTCAGAAGGATCACCCCCTTGCTATGCACCCAAAGCCACTGGGCAGAGGAGATGATGTCCCTTTTCCCCTGCAGTGCTGGTGGGGTCAGGCAATGTCCCCATGCAGCTGCAGCTGCAGGGGAGCCTTCTTCCACCTGTGATGGGGGAGAAGCATCACCCAGCCTTGCCGGGGCACCCACTTGAGGCTGTGCATGATGGCTGCCAGAGACACATATCTCGCCAGCCATGGAGAACTTCAGCATGGAGCTGAACTCACCAGTGAGCCTTTTGCTTTTTAATCAGGGAACAAATCATCCCAGCGCCCTAATTTTTGTTTCTCTACTTGAGTTGAGCCAGTCCCCAGGTTGGGTCTGCTCATACCTGCAGCAATGAACTCTCTCCCATTGATCCCATGTCTTTTCTCCTGGGCAGGCGTCATTCTCTACATCCTGCTGGTCGGGTACCCTCCCTTTTGGGATGAAGACCAGCATCGACTCTACCAGCAGATCAAGGCTGGGGCTTATGACGTGAGTGGGTTTGTCTTGCTCCCCCTTTTCACTGTCTCCCCTCTCTCCTGTTGTCACCATGTTGTAGTCTGCTGCTCCTGCAGAGCAACTAGGACAAATTAAGACAGTGAGGAGCAAGTTTCTTTTCTCTGCTATGGTCACAGAGGGTTGGCTAAGCTGCCATGCCCAGGTGCACATACTGGCACATTTCAGGTCTGCTTTGCAGGACAAATAGGTCTTGTTCTGGCCCTCCTACCTTTCTGCTTCCACTCCTGCTCTGCAGTTTTCCAGCTGGCAGGCCTTTCCAGTTGCTACTATCTCTCCAGCCTGTCCCATGGGCAAGAGCAAAGGGTTTCAGAAGAACCAACCCAAGTGCAAAGGGGCTTCTGCTCCTTCTATGGCTCCCTGCAATCTCTCACCCTGGTCACTTTGCTTTGGCAGTTTCCCTCCCCTGAGTGGGACACAGTCACTCCTGAAGCAAAAGATCTCATCAACAAGATGTTGACCATAAACCCATCCAAGCGCATCACAGCAGCGGAGGCTCTGAAGCACCCCTGGATATCAGTGAGTTTGGTGGCATTCACCCATTGGGGTTGAAGGTCTAGAGATGTGGGGGTTTGCAAGGGGAGAACATCTCACTTGGGAGCACGTGTCATCAAACATACTGTCCAGCCCTTTTCTCCATCCTGGGAGCATGGTTTCTTGTCACAGTTCCTCCCAGTGCTCTCAGAGCAGCCTTTTCCCTGAGGCTTTACAGCAGAGAAAAGCCTGGAGCGTGAATGCAAACAGCATGTCCTTGGGGAGCTGGTGATGGGGGGTACACATGTTCCCAGCCCCAGTGGGGACAGGCTGGTTTCTTGGTGTCATGCTGCCCTGGGGGAGGCCTTTCCTCATGGGTGGTGGGAGTGGGCTCATGTTTATCCGTCCATGCACCCCAGCAGC
The DNA here is from genome assembly GCA_024611175.1 of Megaceryle torquata. Classification (NCBI taxonomy): domain Eukaryota; kingdom Metazoa; phylum Chordata; class Aves; order Coraciiformes; family Cerylidae; genus Megaceryle; species Megaceryle torquata. The sequence goes on along the minus strand of JANIJG010000021.1, from coordinate 16,123 downwards.
AATCTCCCCCAGCCCCTTGCTGCACCCTGCTGCTCCAGCTGCAGGTTCGCACTCTGACTCATCTCCTAAAGCCAGGAGGAGTCCATGGACTTAACCCTGGGACCTCATGCCATGTACAAACCCGGAGCACGTGGCTAAATGTGGCCCGTCAGTTGAGGGGTTAACTCAGGGGGCAACCAGCTCTCCCTGCAACCCCCTGCCACTGCCAGAGCAGATCCTGCTGACTCCAGAGCTGTGATCTTCTGCTGCCTATTAAAGTTTTATCTGCTGCTGCTGGCAACTCTGGCCCATGCCTTGGCCTCAGAAGACCACACACGTGTGTGGGCATGTGAGTGGGGGGTGGGGGGAGGCCCTATCCCCACGGTGCCTGCTCTGAGCCCAATCTCTCTCCCCCCAGCACCGTGCCACAGTGGCATCATGCATGCACAGGCAGGAGACAGTGGACTGTCTGAAGAAGTTCAATGCCCGGAGGAAGCTGAAGGTAACTCTCCTAGTCTCCAAGCTGTCTGCACAATGCATGATCAGGTCATCAGTGGGTTTTTCCCCTGTGGGAAAGACAGAATGGTGTCTCTCAGTCAGTGGTATGGGGGTGATGGACATTTGGGGATCTCTGTTGTGAAGAAGGGAAAAGAGTGGGGTGGTGGCTGCATCTGGCTGGGGTTCCCAAGCGCTTAGAGGAAAGCCACAGCACAGGAATACACTGAGTCACGCATCTACCTTGGACACTGGGACAAGGACTTTTCCACTGGAGTTAGTGTCAAGAAAGCTCCTCTCTGGGGCAGGACATGGATCTGAGAGCTGCAGTCAGACCCCTTTGTCTGATGACCAAGTTGCTTTGCAGCCAAGGAACAAAGGGATCCTTAGACAGGCAAAAAGCTCTGGCTCACCCATACCAGCGGCCCTACAGGCTTTCCCTTTTCAGATGCTGCCCTGTGCTGCAGCCTGGACCCCCTCTGAAACCACCACAGGCTTTACTGTGGAGCTGGAACATCTCCCTGAAGCACCCATCTGCCAGGTGCTGTTCAGCCTCAGCCAGCAGCACGGTGCTGGGAAGTGGCTTAAAGTACTGCAGTACCTCCTCCAGAGCCAGAGACACAGAATGGGATGGTGCTGATCTGTGCCACAGCCAGAGCCATCAGCACTCCAGGCATGGATGCACTGTGGCACAGAGCAGTGCAGCTGCAGGCTGTTAACAAGATTATCAAGAAAAGAAACTGGCTATAGACTATTATTACTTTTCAGCTAGACAAGTAATCAAATTAGTTCAGGCATACACTTCAAAATGGTAATCCATTATTGTAGGCAATTAGTCCAAAGTAATCTCATTATATGCTGAGCAACTAGTTGGTAGAGTCAGCTGAAAAGGGGAAAGCATTTTTGTGGATGTTATTTTGCAGTGGTGATCTTTGCGTGGCTCCCATGACAAATCCCTGCCCCACTGCTCTTAGCTGGCACAGCTTTAATGGCAATTAAATCCGGTTCTGGTCCCGGGGGTTTCCCTCACCACCAGCTGCTGGCCTGGTCAGTGGAGTCATGGTACATCTAGGGCAGAGTAGAACGAGATCAAAATGCACCCCAGGAATATTTAATATCTCTTTCATCTTGGAGGGAAAGCAGTTTTGGAGAGTGCAATCCAATGCCCTGGTGCTAGGGATGCAGAGTTGGGTACCAAGGGCTGCTTTTGACAGCGAGGAGAATGAATGCCAACCCATGGGCCAGTTTCCTTCCAGTGAGGTGGCTGGGTGACAGGTGACAAGCAGGGGTCTGGGGGGGGGCAGCAGGGGTGGGGTGCAGGGGGCCAGGGCCCAACACGCCCTTTTCTTCTGCCTTCTGTGTCTTTCAGGGAGCCATCCTCACCACCATGCTGGCCACCAGGAACTTCTCTGGTAGGTGCCATCTCCAGGGCTCATCTCCTTGACTTACATGGTGCCTAGGGCAAACCTGAGGGTCCCTGGAGAGCTGTCTTTGCATCGCATGTCACAAGGGGGCTGGGGTTGCAGCCTGGTATTGTCTGGTGTTCCAGGCCAGGTGACCTATCACCTCCAGGCTGGCTGCTGTCTTGGAATGCAAGAGAAGAGGTGTCTGGCTGAGCCACGGTCGTCACCTTAGATTTAGGCTTTTGGGGGTTGTATGTGCCCAGCCATCTGGCATGTGCTGGGTGGGGATGGGTGGTGAGGCAGCCAGGGCTCAGGGCAGCTGTTTTTGTGTCCTTCTGGGGATGTTTGTGGCTCAAAAAGAGCATCTTCTGCATCAGGAAAGTGTCAGAAAGGTCCCTGGGTGCCACTGCAGCCAGATGGCAGCAGGGTCCCTCAGGTCCCTTCCAGCTCGCCTGCCTGGGAACAAGCCTTGCTGCTGGGATTTCACGGGCAGGGATCACTAGGTCCCAGCAATTCCCAGTCATGGAATCAAAAAAAGAGCTGGGTGACTGCAGAGCTCATCCACTTGCTTTCACCTCCAGCCCTTCCCGGTGCTGGGAGTGGCCCTGGCAGAGGTGCTGCCATGATGGGATGAGCCAGCCAAGCCTGGCACACCAGCAGAGCAGAGCTGGTGGCAGCTGCTTGGTGTTTGATGTGTATTTCGGGCTGCTTCATTGAGGTGCCCCAGGAGTCAGGTGTAGCAGGTGGGCAGGGAGGAGACAGGGGCTGCTGGCCCAGCCAGGTGCCGGGGGAAAGGGCTGTGGCTGTGGCTGGTATCTGCATTTGTCGTGGGGGGATCATGTTGACACATTTAGCACTTGTGGGCAGTGTGTGGCAGGGCTGGAGGAGACCCAACAGCTGGGGGATCCAGTGTCAGGCCCCGTGTGGTGACATGAAGCATCAAAGGGCAGGAAATTCAAAAAGATCTCTAGTAGCATTGCCCATCCCACACACAGCCCAGGGGCTCGCTGGTTGCCTCTGCCTGGGAGCCAGCGGGCAATGGGGTCCTATGTGGGGCTAAGCCCCACTGATCCCACTCGGCTCCAGGGGTGCAGAGGGAGTGGGGTGGCTTGTGCAGTGCAGGGGGCTGGGGCAGTGCTGGCAGCAATAGGTGGGCACTGGGGAAGGCATCTGCTTTTCATCATTGTCAAAATGCGGGCTGCAGCTGTCGGGCTGACAGGCCGGCAGCACATGATCCTGGCAGCATGGGGCTAAAATTAGAGGGTCGCAGGCAAGCAGCCCATTCCACCGTGCTGAGCCGTGCTCAGTCACCAGTACCCCCTGGTCAGAGCCTGACTGCTGCCAGACGGCCCCACTGGCCCCCTCTAAGTGACTCTGAGGACTCAGCGTTCCATTAGGAGACGGGTCATGCCCCTGGCTGAGCGCTGCTGGGGCAGACTGGACAGTGCTGACAAGATCACCCCTTCGTGTGTGGGAGCTGCACTGAGGGTTGCTTGAGAGAGAGCAAATCCCACCAGACAGTCCTGTGGGGTCTTGCAGCCCTGACACCCAGCACCATGCTGCTGATCCTTGGCCTCCTGGTCTTGGTGCCCTGCCTGGCTCTCCTAACCTCCTTCCTCCTCTCTCCAGGAGGCAAAAGTGGTGGCAACAAGAAGAATGACGGCGTGAAGGTAAGTCCCCTTCCCACCACCCTCTCCCACCTGCCCCTCAGCTGTTGGGGCAACGGTGGGGTTCTCCATGCCATGCCAGCAGTCCCCACGACACCCTGAGTTTTAAAGGGCAGCTGCTGGCTCGGCTGTCCCAGTGTGTCCCTGTGCCACTGACTTGGCTTCTGCCAGGACAGGCAATGCCCAGGAGGATTTGTCGGCGAGTGAGGGGAGTGGGCTGGTGCTGGAGGGGTGCACAGGGGGAATTTGCTGCTGTTTCATTGTTGGCAAAATGCACTTGCCCTTGTTGCCCCCAGTGAGGGGGAGAGGCTGGACCAGGAGAGGGGACAGGGGACAGGTGGGTACAGCTTTGCAGCCCAGAGCCATGGCTTCAGCCTGGCAGCAGCCATCCAGAGAGATGGGAGGCTGCATTTCCTGCTCAGCCCAGTACACTGTGGCTAGTGGGGCTGGGCTCATCCCCCAGGTCCTGTCCCATCACATCCCAAGGGTTCATGTGCTGCTGGGTGGCACACGGGTGCCTTTAACCCTCTTGGCAGCACTGCTGGCCCTGTGTGTCCAGTGCAGACAGAGCAAAGGAAACTTGGTGATTCTTGACAGAGCAAATGGCTTGGTGATGCTCTTAAAACAAGCTGGTGCTTGGAGGACCTTGTTTCTTGGGCTGTATAGCCCTCAGGTTCACCTGCCCATCCAAGGTCAGCCCACAGCTCTTCTCTAGAACAAAGTGGCTCCTGGAGGCAGCAAAATCCTGCTGCCAGGCAGCTTCTTGTGATGACACAGAGATGTGGTGGTTAGCAGCGGTGAACGAGCTCTGTCAAACTCCTCTTGCAGGAAGGAATGGCACATGTGAGGGTCTTTCTCTCCTTACCTATTCTCTTCATGAATATAAGCGATCACTCAGCAGGGGAGAACTGGTGTGGTCACATCACCCACCACTGGGCAAGGTGCTCGGTGGGCAGAGCTTTGGGAGCCCAACTGTCCTCTGCTACTCTGAGGCCCCAGCTGTTTCTGGAAGTCATCTGAGAAGTGACACCAGAGGTAGAGTTGACTTAGTATGACTGCTGGAACACAGGTGAGAGTGAGTAGGAGATGCGTTTTTAAGCTGTAAAAGGAGACATTGGAGGATGGAGAGGCTTCATAAGGTACAATCCTGAATCTAGTTTTCTATCAGAAAACAACAGCCTTGAATGTAATCTCTAGAACTGCAGGGATAATGTGGTGGTAGAATATCATTTGCTGACCCAGCTTGCTGCTGATGCTTCTTTTTGGTCTTGAAAGTATCTCTGAGGGCAGATGTTATCCTGGGAAGAGGGGCACTTGGTGTCATAGCAAAATAAGTAGTTTGGGTAAACAGCTTTCTGGACCATCAGTGAAACTCAGCATGAGGGTCTGGTTTTAGAGCAGGATCAGAGAGGCTGATTTGTGACCCCAATTCTCAGCCCCTTGCTGGTGAGCAGGGAGCAGAGAGTGAATCTTTATCCTGAGTGCAGTCTACCAGCCAACACTCAGTGCAAGAGGGTGTACAAACTGGAAAATGAGTTTGCTTTTCTATCAACACTTTTCCTACAAATGGAGGTGACACAGCCTGGCTAGATGGCCATGAAGATAGAGGAGTAGAAGACAAAGTAGAGAAAGGTTCATTCACAACAGGTTGCTTGTGTTGGACACCTTCAGTGTTACCATTCCCACTTCTCATTCCTCTGCTCCCCTGGGGGGCACTTGCAGCGTAACACACTCACAGGGGCACAGGGTGGCTGGATGTTCCAGGAGAAGCTTTAATGGCCACTGTGGGCAGCTGGCAGGTACCAGGGCATCACTGGACAGTGTTCCTCTCTTTACATCTTGTTGGAAAAGCGAGGCAGGAACCTGGAAACCTGTCTCAGGTGGGTGGGAAGGTGGGAAGGGAAAGTCCTGCCTGCTCAGGGCAGGTCTGTAAGTCAGGCCACATGGTGAGGTTCATTATCAGAAGAGATGAGTTCTCATTTGGAGAATCCTGCTCAACTGACCATCCCAATGAGAGCAGGCAGATCCCAGGCAGCCACCCCTGCTGTTCCTGCTCAAAGCTATGGAGGTAACTGGTGCTGCCTGCAGAGCCCTCCAGCACTGGGATGGTGGTAGCCCAGGCTCAGAGAGTTTGAAACTCACCCTACTGAGGGGGTTCCTCCCCTACTAAAAACATTCACAGGGCCGAAAATCCCCCTCAAACCCTGCTCTGGGATATGTGGGAGGTCTTCTGGTCCCAGCAGCTACGATACCTTCACTGCCCTGTGTAATGTCACATCTCGTCACATTGTAAACTAATGAAATCACTGCCCCATGTTGCATCCTGTCCCGTCCTAAATTAATGAGCTCACTGCCCCATGTTGCATCCTGTTACTGTATGTCCAGACTCGACGCAGTCACTGCTTTGTGTTGCATTCTGTTGCGTCTGAAATCTCTGCAGTTTACTGCCCCATCTCATGTCCTTGGGTAGCAGAAGCTGTTGGTCCTTCCTGCAGCTCCATTTCCCATGAGGTTCCTTCCAAAATACTGCAGCTCACTCTGCCCTTTAGGACATTTGTTGTTCTGGTGAAGGAGGGGCATGGATTAATGCAGGACCTGGTGAGAGACAGGAGAGCTGCACTGGCACAGGGGGAAACTCAGCTGCTGGGAGCCACTTAGGATGTGAAAGGAGCCATGAGGGGGAATGGATATCAGCAGTTGTTACACTGCAGCCCACCCACGCACCCCGACAGATCGAATCATGTACTTTTCCAAGTGATTTGCACTGTATGTGCTGCTTTTCCATCTGCAGGGCAGGCAGAGCTGGTGCCTCGTTAAATATGCTGGTAAACACACATTGTTATTCAGCACTGCAGTTTCTGATTCCTGCACAGGGGTGTTTCCTGTCACCTGCTGTGATTCATCCCCGGGGGCTGTAGGTGGAGAGAGGGCAAGAGGCCAGCATGCCTGTCCCCCTGTCTAAATTAGAGATGGAAGTGAGGAGCAGAGCACAGTGTGGAAGGAGAGTTCAGAAGTCATTGGGTATTGCAAGCAGAAACGTGGCTATGAGGTCATCTGACCCAAAAGCCTAAAACCTAGTGCTAGTGGTCAAGGATGGAGATCAATGTGTGTGTAAAGTCTTCTCTTCGGAGGAGACTTGTCCTGATTTAAAGCACAGGAGCTGTGCTCAGGACAGCTTCCCACACAGTGTGCCTGCCTTGCAGAGTCAAGTGGCAATAGCCATGATGGCTTTAAAACAGCCAGCTTAGTACTACTCTAGGTCCAAAACTAATTGAGCATCTCCACACTAGTCAGCTGCATGGATAGATGCACCCAGAACAGCTCCAGCATCTGTAACCATCAGTATGACATTCACACAGGGTGCAGAGCTGCATGCTGATGGTGGAGCTGCCTTAGTTTTCCAGTATCCCACTCCTGTTCCTGTGAGCTTGCTGGCCTGGCCACAAAGCCACCAGAGTAGTCACTGACTCTGAGGAGACTCCCTTTTTGACTAGCCAGGTCCTTGGGATGAGCAACACCAGACTGTGGCAAGTCACGAGGGAAAGGTGGCAGCTGGAAGTTGGGGAGGGAGCTGGCATGGCACCACCAGCACTGCAGCCAGCAGCACATCCCTACAGGTGCACCAGGCTGCCCCTCTTGCACCTTTTCGTTTGCCCCTCCACGAGGACCACAAAGGGTGGCTCAGGAGCTACTGCCTCACACATGCCACTCTCTGCCTTTCTCACTCTGTGTCTCTTCCTGTTCCATCTCTTCTCCTTGTTTTTCCAGAAAAGAAAGTCCAGTTCCAGCGTTCAGTTAATGGTGAGTGTCCTTCGTCTTCCTCAATGCCGATATTGCTGGGCCTCTCCACATGTTCCAGCTTCCCCTGTTTTTGGAAGTTACCTCGGGGTAGGGAAGAAGGGACACCGGGGTTGGAGGGAACATCCTCAAAGCCGTATCACCCACAAACCCCATTAACAGGGTTGGTGCAGGCACTTGCTGGCCACCAGCTGGTGGGAAGCCAGCCCTGGTTCTTGCTGATGGGTTCTCATGCCGTTTCTCCCAGTTCTCCTGACTCAGGTCTGCAGGCTGCATCGGTCCAAGGAGCCTTGGAGAAACACCTTCCATGCCTCTGCGGGGACTGTATGGTCATGGGACACCTTGCCAACCTACATCGGGGTATTATGGGTAATACATAAGCAAGGCTCTGCTGGGAAGAGCTAGCAGAGCCATTGCTCTAGCTCCGCTAGCAGAGTTGCCTTGATGGGGCTCCTGCAGAGAGATGGGGGGTCAGTACCCCCCTCCCCCCCAAATCTGTGTAGTGCTCAGCTGTTTCTTGAAAGAGCTTTGTCTCAACCTTCAGTGGTCCATGTGGGTCTTGGAAGCACTCTGTTTTATTGTACATTTCTCTCCCTACTCTGCGGTCAGTGTGGTCTCTCTCACTCCTGCACAGTCCCCTCTTTCTCATCCCAGCTCCTCCTCGCTGTTTAATTTGTACATCTCTCTTTTTATCGTACAGTCAACATGGTGTCTTCCACCCCTGCACAGCCCCTATCCCTGCCCCTCTGGCAACACTTCTAGGAACCCACCAAATCCCCCCCGGACCTGCCCCCGTCTCTGTCCCCACAGGCGTCGGTAGGGAAGGCAGCGCTGTTCCTACAAGATCCTCCACAGCCCAGCTCTTGTGCCTTTGGCTACAAGGAGTGGAGGTCAGGGAGGGCTCTGCCAGTGCTGCCCTAGAGCTGTGGTTGAGGACGGGTTGGACCTGCTGGTGTTTTCCTTGGTTTCTGTCCACTGGCACAATCAAGCACTGTGGGGTCGGACTCGGGGGGCTGTCATACACACAAGCTCCACCTGGCGTGGGGTGAAGACCCCTCTCACCATCCCATCTTTCCTTTCTGTTCTTTGCTCAGGAATCGTCGGAGAGCACCAATACCACCATCGAGGATGAAGACACCAAAGGTACCATCAGGGGCACTGGGAGAGGTGGACAGGATGTTTTGGAGGTTGTTAGTCTGGCCATCCCTAATGAGATATTGTCTATGGTGAAACCCATCACCAAGAGCTGCCTCAGGGCCCTTCAGAAGGTGCTTTAACTCCTTAGGTGTTTTTGCTGCTGGGTGGTTGCCATGAGCAGCTGGGCCACTGCCTGGCAAGGAAAGGAAGGTCCCCAAACCAAGGGTGTTACCTAAAAGCAGGGGTGGAAATGGCAGAAATCTACAGGGATAACAGCCTGGCTGCCCGCTCCTCCAGAATAAATGGCCCTTTGGGAAAAGCCTCCAGGGGAAATCCCTTCCTCCTGCCCACCCTCCTGCCAGAGACAGCTTTCTAAGAATAACCCGGGGAATATTTTATCTGTGCTAATTTGTAAAGTCTCTTGACAAAGTGACCTCAGTGCAAAGCAAGATGGACTTTGGCCTGATGTGAGAGTTAATGGGGAAGGGCTCCCCGGGAGTGGACATGGAGGCAGGCAGTAACGGGGAAGGAATGGGGGTCCCTCTCCTCTTTTCTGAACAGCTCTCAGGAATGTGCTCCCTCCCCTTTCATTAGCCAGGATAAAAAAAAAAAAGAAAACCCACAACATTCAATCAAGCATGATGCCAATTTGCATTTGAAACAGAGCCTCATTAACAAGCCCAGGATTACCTCTGACAGCTCCTGCATCCCAGGGGAGCTGAACCTGCTCTGGCAGCCCAGTCCCTTCCCAGATGAAGACAGGTGACATGCCCTTCGTGGGGTCCCTCCTTGTGTCCCCCAGGGTGGCTGCCCACATCACCCACCTGTCCTCCTCTCAGCTGAGACCCTCTCCTCCCATCTCAGGGGGAGGTGAGAGCATTCTTGGTCCAACTTGCCCTGGCTGGCTTCTATTGTCAGTTCACAGGGTAGAAGGTCCCAGCTTGTGAGGCCTGAGCCAGGACCAGCCTGTGCCGACTTTTGGGCTGAGGGCAGCTCACCACTTGATGATTAACCCTTTTGCTCTTTAGGAAAATACAAGGGATTTTCAGTTTTGCCTTGACTTTAGAGGTCCTTCCTCTCGAGTAAAGAGCCCTTTCTCACATCTCTCTCCCAAGTCGCTCTCTTGTTTTTCCCCTGGACTGTTTCCAGTGTCCCCCAACATCCTGTGGTTTGTTTCTAATATTGCAACACCTGCACTTCTGGTTTGTTTTCTTCTTTTATTTTATTTTTTCTCTTTAAACCAACAGTACGGAAACAAGAAATCATTAAAGTTACAGAGCAGCTGATCGAAGCAATAAGCAACGGTGACTTTGAGTCCTACACGTGAGTGTACCCAGTGTGGGTTTGGGCCAGGGTGGGGGCTCAGCCTCCTAAAGTGGGTACTCTCACTGTGACATGTCAACCTGGAAGGTTTTACTGCTGTCCAGGGCAGGGTGAACAGGTTAACACAGTGGTGGGGCATAGAGACCATCCAAGAGAGACAGGGGACATCAGTTTCCAAACCTGATGTTTCTGTCATGCTAAGCTGACCATATCTCCATGATCTCATTGTCATGGATGCGCCCATTTTCTGGTTTGCAGAAAGATGAATAACTGTAAACGTGATTTATGGCAGAAGATGGAACATTGCATCCATGGTTTCCATTATATTCAGATTGCTGCAGGCTGCTTGGAAGTGCAGCTGCTTTCTACTCTCTGAGCTGATGCTCTTCAGAATACACTACTTCTGTGTCCAAAGCCTATTTAATTAGCAATATGTGAGCAAATGCAGGTCTTCATCCCCGCCTCAGAGAATCACAGCAGGGATATTTTGATACAGAGCAGAAAAAAAACGAGTTTTTCCCTGCTGTTTTTATTTCTTGCATAGAAGATGACAGTGTTTTGAGAGGTTTAATTGGAGATGGTGACTGGTGGAGAATTCACCCTCCCTCATTGGGGTCCTGGCTGCAGTCAGTGGGCTAGAGGTGAGGTGTGGTGGGCTTCATGTGTCAGATTGCTGCTTGAATTACTTGCTGGTGGAGAGGCTCCTCAACCTCATGCTGAGAAAGTCATCCCGAACATGAGGTGTTTGGGTTTTGCAAGCTCTATGCCAGAAGCAGTGAGATAACCTCTCCCTTTTTTCTCCCCTTCCTGCCTCCCCAGGAAGATGTGTGACCCTGGGATGACTGCTTTCGAGCCTGAGGCTCTGGGCAACCTCGTGGAAGGCCTGGATTTCCACCGATTCTACTTTGAAAACTGTAAGCAGCCCCCTTGCCTCCCAAGTGACCTTTCTCACTTCCCATGGCCCTGGTTGTTTCTTGACCTCCATCAGCTTGCTAGAGAGAGAAGGGTAAGGATGGCTTTGGGAGCATCTCTGGCTGATCTGGAATATCCCAGCAGGAGGTGAATAAAGCCTCTTAGGTCAACTGGGGCCAGGCTATATGCAGAGTTGTTTAGTTAGCTGCTGTCTAGGTGGACCCATCCTGAACCCATCCGTGGAGCATTTACTCAGCCCCTCTAAGCAGAGAACTTCACCCAGGCATCTCCCTTTCCTGCATTGCTGCCACCCTGGTCACAAGCCACCCAAACTCCTTCCCCTGCCTAAAGCCGCTTGTACTTGTCCTCCAGTGTGGTCCCGGAATAGCAAGCCTGTGCACACAACGATCCTGAACCCCCACATCCACCTGATGGGAGATGAGTCTGCCTGCATCGCCTACATCCGCATCACGCAGTACGTGGATGCGGGAGGGATTCCCCGCACTGCTCAGTCTGAGGAGACCCGCATCTGGCACCGCCGGGATGGCAAATGGCAAATCGTCCACTTCCACAGATCTGGCGCACCCTCCGTCCTACCGCAGTAAGCCCTGTGAGGCTCCAGGGACAGGGCATGGCAGGCAGGGAGGGCACAGTGTGGGCTTCAAAGCAGCTGGGATCCTGCCCCAAGGACCCATGGTGGGGAGGAGTTGGCCAATAGTTTTGAGAGGGTGATGGAGAGGGATGCTCTGCCAAAGAGATGGTCGAAGAAAACTCCCCCTCTGACTGGTTTGTGTTTTGCAGCTGAAGTGTGGTCCTGCCCATGTCGGGTTTGTCACTGACTGCCTACCAAGGGGACACCTCCTCCAACATCTTCACCTACGGGACTTTGGCTGTTGGCTCTGCTGCTTGGTTCCCGCTGGAATAACCCCTCGCTTCTCACTGCACACACACAGTGGACCCCTGGTGCTGCGCAAGCATCCCATCAAATCCCCCCACTCCACCAGGGCCATGGCGCTGGGCCCCCTTCCTCTGCATGAACCAAGAAAAGAGAAACCGTGAACCTAAACCCGAGCATCTGGCCATTGAGATGACATGTGCCGGTGTGAAGGCCTCCCTCCTCAGCTGCATGGCATTGGCGGGACCCCCCACTAACTGTCACATCTTCTGAATTGGGCTCGGACTCATCATCTGCCTCCATCCCTACCTCTGCTGGGAGCCTTCCGAGGAAGAGGGCAGGGGGACAGTTTTGAGCTGCTCTGTGCCGCACTCTCTGCACACTGGTGGATATTGCTTTGCTGCTATCAAGGTCCCCATCTGTCACTGCAGGTCCCGCCTGCTCCTGACCCGAACTCCTGCTTCCCAGCAGTCCTGGCTGGGGAACCACTGTTTAAACCATTTGCAAAGTCCGTGTTCCATGTGCCCCTGAGCAAGGAGGGCAGTGTTCGGCAGGGTGAGTAAAGGCTATCTGTTTATTTTCCCTTCTCAGCTGCATAGGCTGTCTCCTCCCCAGGAGAGTGAGTAGTTTGCGCCCTGGCTCTGAGCATCTGCTGTGCCAAGGGGGACGTTCTCCCTCCTTCCTCCCTTCTCCCCTTGGAGGAGGGACTGGTGAAGCTGGGAGAAGAGAGGAGGAGAAAGGCAACTGCTTCCCTGCGCCACATCAGCAGAGCCAGGAGCTGGGGCTCTCCCAGCTATGCCATGGTGGGAGCATCATTCCCATACCTTCCTCCCCACCCAGCACCGAGCCAGGATCCTTTATCCCAGCACCCAGCCCTGCCGAGAACCCACCCCTGTCCCTCACATGCAGCACCCGGCGCTCCCCCAGGCTGGGGCAGGGGCAGCCACGCTGGCCCCCAGTTTGGGTTGCAGGCCTCCATCACCCAGCTGACTGCTTCCAGCGACAACGAGGGATGCAAGCTTTATAAAGTAACAAAACTCTGCAGAATCTGATCATGCTTTGAAGAAAACAAACAAGCCTTTAGCTGTCTTCTACTTTGAGTGCATGCCTTTTTATAGGGGAAACAAACCAACCTACCGTGTATTTCGTAACTTGATTTTGAGTATTTGCTGAAATGGATCTTTATGTAATAACTAGAAACGTTCAACTGTTTAGGGCGGGGAGGGTGGGAGGATTTTCGGGGGTTGCTGTGTATTGTTGCATTTACCTTTGGAGAGGGGTTGCACTGCCACGATGCTTCTACCGGGGTCCCATGGCTGCCAGCCTCCACCCCACGCTATAATGGCTCATCCCATCCTATTCCACAGCACTGGGCAGTCAAAGACACCCACCTCCCTGTGGCACCCAACTCCAGGGGAACCCACATCCCCAGGGCACCTTCCCACACCCCACAGGTCTTTCTGCAGGGCAAACTCAGGTGGTGGCTCTTTGGGAGCCACCGGGATGTGGCTTTTGTGACAGATGACATGTCCAGGAAGGTGACTTTTGATCTCAACCTCTTTGCCATCAGGTAGAGGTCCAAGGGTGGGTATTTTTCCAGCAATTCTTCCTTTTCCTGTTCTCTTTTTTCCAACTGGAACTTCTTTGCTTGTTGACATGAGACTTCTGTAGTGCTGCTTCCCTGGGGGACTTTCTCGCTGCACTCTCTTCATCTGCATGGCGTTTAACTTTCTAGATGGTGCGTGTGTTGAAAAAACAAAGAAATGAACAACAACAACAAAAATGCTCCTTTTGGACATTACAAAAAAAAAAAAAAGAAAAAAAAAAAGAAAAAAAAAAGAGGAAATATTTCCTCCATGTAAATTCTGAGCGTGTATTTTGCCTTCTCTGTGGTTTTGAATGCTTTGCTCTCTGTCGAGGCAGGGACAGCTGCCATACATAATGCAGCTGCGTCCTTGTGGACTACAAAAGTATTTTCCCATGGGATGGAGGGGAAGAAATCTAAACTGCTGGGGCATGAACAGGCCCTGAGAGGTGTTTTGGTGTGTCTTGCTGTGCCAGCAGTGTGACGGTTGCTGGAGATGTGGGTAAGAGATGCCTTTTTGGGGGTAAATCACACAAGTGCTCCTCGGGTGCAAATGTGCATCCACCTGCCCTTGGTGGACTTGTGCTGTTTGACCGTGGAGCTGCCTTGACTCACAAGAAAGGGCCCCAAAGCAGGGAAATCCATGAAGGGAGAGGATTATCTTTTTAAGGTAGAGATTGGGTGTTTTTACAGATATGTTTTATTTCCTATAGTCACATAGTACTGAAGTTTTTTTGTTTTTGTTTTTAAAGGAAGGACTCAGCTCTTTCACAGTTCTCTCTTTCCCTTTCCAGAGCTGGCTCTGAAGCCAGACACAGTGAAGTGTCTCATCCCCCTTCTGATGCCTGGGATATCCAGTTGTCAGGAGTGATTCTGGGCATCAGTATGAGATGGAGGAGGTCATGGCAGGGCTCTGCATAGGGGCTGTAGGCCAGACACCATTTCAGCCTGGTTTGGGAGCTGCTGATAGCTGTGGACGTCAGGGGGCCTATGAGGGTGAAGCTGCTCCAGCAGCCACTACTGGAGAAAGGACTGGGACAGGAGATGTAGCAGGGTTTGCCAGGGATGACAGATGAGGTGATGGGGTAGATAAAAATCTCCTTTCATTGAGACCCCACTTTGAGCAGTCACTGATAGGGAGGAACATCTTGGTTTCTGGGAAGGCTTTGAGGTGTCTTCTTTGAGGTGGTTTCTCCTCACTGAGGTTTCCCTGTGATCATCTCTCCCGGGACAAGTTTCTCTGGAGGCAGATGGATGTCCTTGCAACACCTAAATGCTCTTGATCCTTTCCAAGAGAAGCCAAGTGTGGGGTTTCAACTCCTAGTCTTCCAGTCAAGCTGAAGCCTGACCAAGGAAGACCCAACTTCCCAACCTGCCAGTGGTGGCATCATTAAGCACCTGCACTTTAGGGGTCTGTTCTGCCTGGTTTCTCTTCCTCACCTTGCCCTGCTTCTCCAGAGCAGGTTCCTGTAGCTGCAGAGCATCTCTGAGCAAGCACTGATGTACCACTGCCCTTTCTTTTGGTAGCCATGCTGAACAGCTTCTGTCTCTGTCTTCCTTCACATTTCCTGATTCCTCCTAAATTTGCAGGAAAATGAAAAATATAATCATCATCTACTACCATCCTTATATGGCTCACAGAGCCAGGGATGCTGCTGTTACATCTGTACTTCTAAGCTGTTGGTGCTGTCACTGGCACATGCTAACTGGCATCACCCCACTATGGATCTGGGGATGACAAGGTCTGGAATATGTTCCCAGTAGGCAATATGGACAAGGCCACCTTGTTGGGATGGAGTTTACCACTATGGACCTCTTGTCCCCATCGGCCTCAAGGTTGGAGGTCAGGCTGCAGCACATTTCATTTCCTAGTACAGACAGAGTCCAACTCACCTGGTCATCTAACCACCTGGGTCAAGCCAAACTCAGACGTCCTCCAAACTGATCAACTTTTCCACTTACCACAGAGAATATCCAAGTGGAATCACTTGCTGTGGTGGTATCAGGCTCCCAGCTCCACTGGTGGGCTTGGGAATTGTCTGTTTTCCCTTCCTGGATGACAGGGTCCAGCTGCAACATTGGCATTTCTCAGGTCTTGCTGATGCTGGAAGAAGAAGAGGCCACTCCTGGGCCTCTGTTGATTGCTGGAGAAGCAGGCGCTACACTCCTTACCCCAGGCAGGCATAGTCAGGAGAGCTGTCTTTCACTCCCACCCCAAGTAAATGCACCCTCTGCCAGTCACTGAACCTTCATCTGACCTCAGATCTACCTCCCCTCCCTTTTACCTCCATATGTTGATGACCTCATGGAGCCCCAGAGGTTAGAGCATGCAGCAGTAGCTATCTGCTCCCGCTTTGAGCACATGGTCTGCTCTTCAGCCCATGGCAGGATTGCTGTGGAGGACCAGCAATCAGCAGTGTTGTGTTTGAGAGGGCAGCCACATAGCCCCATGGACCAAGAGGTGTCTGTCAGCAGAAGATTCCATAACTATCTCCTCTGACCATCCCAGAAGCTGAGATAACTCTTCTTCCCCACTGCAGGATGCATCTTATGGTGTGTATCACTCTCTTGATGCAGCAACCATCCTCCTGCTAGCAGGGTAAAGACCTTGCCATCATCTGTCTTGAAGGGTGCAGATCCCAGCCCATCCATACCAGACAGGGAAGCCCAGATGTGATCAGGTTGTGGGAACATCAGAGGAGGTGCTGGTGGCCCCTCTGCCATCTATCTCCCAAAGGCCACCCACCATCTCCTGATCCCTTGGCTGAATGTCCTTTCTGCATGCAAGTCAACAGGGAGTGGTGGATGGGGTTGTATTGAGTGGCTCCTTCCTTCTTTGGGTTTTTTTCTCTTTTTTCTAACTGTTGCACAGTTTTAGGGCTTTTGTAACATTTTTTGGACAAGCAGGGAAAATATGTTAATGGTGGTT